>PVIW01007121.1:61147-77070 GCA_004026585.1 Noctilio leporinus | reverse complement strand
TGTTTCATTATTGGTATACAAAAATGCTTTTGATTTCTGGATATTGACTTTATACCCAGCTATTTTGCTAAATTTGCTTATTAGGTTGAGTAAATTTTTGGTGGAGCCCATCGGGTTTTGTATGTACACTATCATATCATCTGCAAATAATGACAGTTTGACTTCCTCCTTTCCAATTTGGATACCTTTGATTCCTTTTCCTTCTCTGATGGCTATAGCTAGAACTTCCAAGACAATGTTGAATAGCAGTGGAGAAAGTGGGCAGCTTTGTGTCATTCCTGATCTTAGGGGGAAAGCTTTCAGTTTTTGTCCATTAAGTATGATGTTGGCTTCAGGTTTCTCATAGATGGCCTTTATGATGTTGAGGTATGCTCCCTCTATTCCCATTTTGCTGAGGGTTTTTATCATAAATGGTTGCTGCACTTTATCAAATGCTTTTTCAGTATACCTCAGTTTTTAAATAAAATGAGATCAATTGCAGAGTGGAATCTGAAATCATATTGGTTGAATTTTTTTAAAACTGTTACATTAAATCATTAGTCTGTCATTTAATAAATTAAAAGAAAAAGACTAGGAAGAGAGGAGTTGATGATAGAAAGCATTGACAACTCTTACAGGGAATATAACTATAAAAGGAAGAAGAATTTTTTAAATTGTCCCATATAGGGGAGCTGTAGCAAGGCAAAGATTGTAGCTTGTTTATTGCTCTATTGTGTATGCCTGGCCTAGGATCTGAAAAAGTTGGCACCAGCAAATAATGAATTAATTAGTTAATTAATTAATTAGAAAATGACAGACTTAAACAGCCCCTATATAATGAGTTTTTTTCTTCACATCAACCTTAGTAGTCATTGATAGGAAATACCACAACCAGTTTATCATGTAAATGTAAGATGATGTCTAGTCAGGAGTTCACAAACTAGCTGGATTGTAAGTGTAGATAAAGCAACTAAAAACAATCAGATGATATAGTCTATAAAGTAGGCATAAGAGTACCTATCTCATAAGATTATTAAGTTTAAATGAAAAAATGCATGTAAATTGCTTAATACAGTATCCACACAGAAAATACTAAAAATACTCACTGAATTCTATATATACACACACAGTATAATAAGTTTTACAAATTTATTTATTAACTTTAGAAAGAGGGGAAAGGAGGTAGGCAGAGAGAGAGAGAGAGACATCAATGTGTGGTTGCCTTTCACCTGCCTCCAGCCACGTATCTGGCTGGAGATCAGGCTTGCAACCTGGTTATGTGCCCTCGCTGGGAATTGAACCAGCAACCTGTGGGTTTGCAGGCCGGTGCCTATCCACTGAGCCACCAGCCAGGGCTACAAATTTATTTATATTACTTTATTCCAAAAGGATTTGTAACAAGTGCACCATTTTTTTCATTGTTTCTACAGATCCCAATGTACAATTCCATTTCCTTCCCTGTCTCTGATGTGTATACTGCGTTCCCCAGCTGTGTTGCAAGACAGACTCCAGAAAATCTTGTTCACACCTTATCAGAAGAGCTTGGTTTCTCTGCTCCTGGGAGGTGAGTGATTTCTTGATGATGAGAAGAAATGGAGACAAAGAGCAGAAGTGTACAAACTGGCTTGTCATTTCTCTTTCCTTTATTAAAGGAAGAAACTAGAGATAGGGAAAGAGCTTTGTTGACTTTGTGCTCACCTGGGTACCCTAAGATCCTATGAAATAAAGTATTTATAATGTAGGAACTAGAACTTCACTGTTGTCAGAAGGATAGCCTCACCCCTAACCAGTGTGGCTTAGTTGGTTGACCATCCCACAAAGCAAAAGGTCATGGGTTCGATTCCCATTTAGGGTACATGCTTGGGTTACAGGTTCAGTCCCCAGTATGAGAGGTACTAATCGATGTTTCCCTCACACATTGATGGTTCGCTCTCTTTTTCTCCCTCCCTTCCCTCACTCTAAAAATAAATTTAATTTTTTTTTTTTTTTTTTTTTAACAATGTGTGGTTGCCTTTCACCTGCCTCCAGCTAAGGACCTGGCTGGAGACCTGGCTGAAGACCTGGCTGAAGACCTGGTTATGTGTGCCCTGGCTGGGAATCGAACCAGCAACCTTTGGGTTAGCAGGGAAAAAAAAAAAAACTTATTTTTTTTTAAAGATTTTATTCATTATTTTCAGAGAGAAGGACAGGGAAGGAGGAAGAAAGGGAGACAAGTATCAATGTATGGTTGCCTTTCACCTGCCTCCAGGCAAGGACCTGGCTAGAGACCTGACTTACAACCTGGTTATGTGCCCTGACTGGAGAATCAAACCAGTAACCTTTGGGGTTTGCAGGCCAGCACCTTATCCACTGAGGCACACCAGCCAGGGCTAAATAAAATCTTTAAAAAAAAAAAAAGAATAGCTTCAGGCCAGGGACACTTTTTCTTTTCCTCAAAGGCTTTTGACCTTTTCTGATAAAATCAGTCATCAGCTGTGTGAGAAAGATATCATGATCTTTTATCTCCCAAATTGATGTGCTGGGTTATTTTGTAAAAAGCAATTGGGCCATCCCTTTCACCCAAGCCAGTCATAGCTATGCATATGGATATCAGGCTAGAGCAGTATTCTATCATTTTAAAGGGCAGGGTCTAAGAATAAGATTGCCTTCTTTCCACCCCATTTTCTCTAGTCTCTATGCTATTTAGCATCCTTCTGCCTCCACCAATCTTTCTTAGATCTTTCTACCTCAGAAGGCAAGGGATCTCCCCTTGCAGCAGACATTCCAACAGCAGCAGTTACTGAGTTAGACCCTTTATTCTAAGAAAGACACTCTCTAATACTCAAAGGCCCATTTCAGTGCTATGTAACTTTCTACCTGTTCACTACATGAGGAGAACCTCAATATTCTGCATATGGGGAGCCCATGTGTCTGTCAAATTTTAGGTCCCAGTTTTAAATTTCTCTTTTTATTGAATGTATTAGAGGACTTAAGTTACTAAGGAGAGGAGGAAACTTTTAGGGGTGATGGATATGTTTATTATCTTGATGTGGTAATGGATTCCTTAAAATATACATATATCAAAACTCATCAAATTCTGTATTTTAAATATGCAGAGTTTATTTGTATTAGCTATAACTTAGTAAAATAATGGTTCTCAAATATTTCCATTTCAGAACTCTTACCCTTAAAAATTATTGATGACCTCAAAGAGTTTTGTTTGTGTATGTTATATCTATCAATTTTTGCCATATTAGAAATTTTATATGCAAAATCAGTTGTGTCTATACATAAGCAATGAATGATCCAAAATGAGATTGAAAAACCAATATCATTTATAATAGCATCAAAAAGGATAAAATACTTAACAAATTTAACCAATATTATAAAACTTATCTCTGAAAATTACAAAACATTCTTAAAAGAAATGACAGATGGTCTAAATAAATGGAAAGACATCCCCATGTGCATGGATTGGAAGACTCATACTATCAAGATGGCAGTACTCCCCAAACTGACCTACAGATTTAATACACTGTCTATCACAATTCGTGCTGGATTCCATTTGGAAATGGGCAAGCTAGTCCTAAAATTCACATGGAAATTCAAAAAATACAATAAACAAAGTAGTCTTGAAAAAGAATAGAGTTTCAGATTTCAAAATTTTAACTATAAAGCTACAATAAACAACACAATGTGGTATTGGCATAGGATAGAAATATAGACCAATGGAATAGAATTTAGAGTCCAGAAATAAACCCATGTGCCAAGGATACCAAGATTTCAAAGATGCCAAGATGGTTTAATGAGGAAAGAAAAGGCTTTTCAACAAATGGTGTCGGAGCAACTGGATAGCTACATGCAAAAGATTGTAGTTGGACCTCTTCCTCATACCATGTACAAAAAATTAACTCTAATGGATCATATATCTAATTGTAAGAATTAAAACTATAAAACTCGTAGAAGAAAACATTGGAGTAAAATTTTATGACCTTGAATTAGGCAGTGATTCCTTACATCTGACACCAAAAGCAGAAGCAACAAAAGAAAAAAATCATCAAAATTTTAAATTTAGTGCTATAAATGATACCATCAGGAAAGTGAAGAGACAGCCCACAGAATGGAAGAAACTTCTGACAAGTCACCCCTGAACAGCATGGATCAGGTGGTTGAACATCCATCCATGAGGCAAAGGGTCAACAGTTCAATTCCCAGTCAGGGCACATACTCCAAAGGAAACAGAAATTGGCCAATAAGCACATGAAAAGATGCTTGACATCATTAGCCATGAGGCTAATATAAATGAAAACAATAATGAGATATCACATCACACCCAAAAGATAAACATCACAAGTATTGGGGAAGATGTAGAGAAATTTGAACCCTCATACATGGCTGGTGGGATTTTAAAGCGGTGCAAGCTAATTTGAAACACAATGTGGTGGTTCTATAAAGGTTTATCATAAAGAAACCATTTGATTCAGTAACCCCACTCCTAGGTATATATACCCAAGAGAAATGAAAATATGTTCACACCAAAACTTGTACATGGATGTTTAGGGCAGCTTCCTTTCTAATAACTAAAAAAATAGAAACAACACAAATCTTTATGAACTGAAGAGTATATGAACAAAATGTGGTATATCTATATAATGGAAAATGAGAAGGAATGAATTATTGATACATGCTACAACATGGATGAAGCTTGATAACATGCTAAATGGCAGAAGCCAGTCACAAAAGGCCATATACTGTATGAGTTCATTTCTATGAAATATCCAAATTAGGCAAATCTATGGAGACAGAAAGTAGATTAGCAGTTGCCTAGGGCTGGGAGGTTTGGATGGTAGTTGGGAAGAGAGGAGTAAATATAGAGTGATTGCTGACAGATATGAGGTTTCTTTTCTGGGTGATGAAATGTTCTAAAATTAATTCTGATAATGGTTATACAACTCTGAATATACTAAAAACAACTGAATTGTTCACTTTAGGTGAATTGTGCACTTTAGATATATACACAAATAATATCTTAATGAATCAGTTATTTAAGGAGAGTATTGATGGGGTCAAGTTCTTAAATACCCTGCTAAGGAATTTGAAATTTGTTCTATAGATAAAAAAGAGAAGCCAAAATGAGAAAGGAATGATGATGATTAACAGGTTAGTACATGTTGAATACTTATAACGTTGCTTGACATGTAGTAAGGACTCCATAAATGTTGTTCTCAAAAAAATCACTCAGGCTATAATATGGAAAATTTATTCAAGGGGAATGGGTAATACTGAAGGTAAGTTATTTAGGAGATTGTTATAATCCAAGTAAGAGTTGATGAAGCCAGAATTGTGGTAGTGAGGATGGATTTGCAATACCATTTCAGGAAGGTGATTTGTTTATTGTCACACTAGGAGTTTTGTTATTGGTTAGAAATTTATTTTGCCCTCATTTATCCCTGACAGAAGTCATTCCACAAAAAGCCAGGCATCACGGCATGAAGAGCATGTGCAGAATATCCGCCGATTTCATGAATCCTTGCAGCAGGGAGAAGTGGTCTTGCCGAGTGATGATAAACTGACCACATCACCCTTGTCCTCCCATACTTCCATTCTGACTTCTCTCAGGTGAGGCCCTCTAACTACAGTGGAGCACAAGGTGAATGGGCGATGGCAACCTGCAACACAGCTTTTCCATCAACCACCGTCACTGTGGGAGATTTAATTGGGACTTTCATGAATGTGTTAAATTGGACCCTAGATCTCTGCAGGCTTTCTCATAGATAAATCTGTTTCAGCTTGGGGCCTTTTATTCCTTTCCAAGGCTCTATTATTAATGCACCATAAATACAGGAACTGTGATACTATTTACCAAACTTCATGATAACTACCCCACATCTATATAGCTTCCCATCTGCTTACAATGTACAAAGCTTCATTCTGCCCACAGTATTTATTTCATAGCCACTGAATTTTTCCAGACCAGCATCTGTCTTGTTAATACTCCCCTGTCTCTTAGTTAGCCAGCATCTGAGCCAGGGAAGCACTGTGAGAATTGAAAGGGCCATTATAGATCATCTGGATCAGCCCCTGAATTATCTAATAAGAAGTATGATGCAATAGAAAGGACTTGGCGGAATAGGCCTGCAGTGGTCAGGAGGAAAAGGGTAGGGGGGAGGGGGGAGGCAGAGGCAAAGAAGGGGAGCAGCTTAGACAAGAACCTAGTATAAAGGAACCATGGACATGGACAACAGGTGGGATTGACTTTGGGGGGAAAGGGTGGGTGGGGAGGGGGACAGGGGGGAGAAAAAAAGGGATGGATGTAATACAACAACAATAAAAAAAAAAAAGTACTATGTTGCAAGTCATCAAGCATAAAATGTAAGTTTTTAATTTTCCATGTTACTGTCCTATATATGTCTCCTGAATTTTCCTAAATAAAATTTGACCTACCTTAAAAAAAAAAAAAAAAAGAAAGGACTTGGCATCACAGTCAGATAGGCATGACTTCCAATCCTGGCCCTTCCATTCCCAGTGGAAGAGATAACTATATTGCCAGGTGATTATAGTGTTGTGTAATGAGAGTTGCAGGTTTCCTGGCAAAAGGTAGCTGGAGGAATGAGTAATATTCTATGCTGGTTATGGAAAGATTGAAACAAGTCACATTTGAACGGGTCTTTGAAGGAACAGGCCCACAAATGGGAAAGACATTCTATGCAGAAGAAACATGCTATGGCCCAGAGGCTTAAAAGCAAGTCAAGCTTGGGGAACATGCTAATAGCATTGCAGTTAGAATAAAGCTGAGCATCAGATGTAAAGAGCAGGGTGGGTTCTGTAAAGGTCATATTTTGAAGGTCTTTGATTGAATGTCAGGCTCAAAGTTTGGACTTTTTTTTTTTTTTTTTTTCCTTTAAAAAAAAATAAGGAAAAAAAGTGTTTTAAGTATATTATTTTTTTAAGATTTTATTTATTACTTTTAGAGAGAGGAGAAGGGAGAGAGGGTGAGACACAAAGAGACATCAATGGATGGTTGCATTTCACCTGCCTCTAGATAAGGACCTGGCTGGAGACCTGGCTTACAACCTGGTTATGTGCCCTGACTGGGAATCGAACCACCAACCTTTGGGTTTGCAGGCCGGCACCTTATCCACTGTGCCACCAGCCAGGGCTCTGGACTTTTAAAACAAGAATTTTCAAATGGATAGTGATGGGGAAAGGAGTAAGGGAGTGTGTAAAATTTGAGGGGGAAAAATATTTTAAAGATTTTATGTTTGGAAAAGACTAACCTATTGTTTGGTATCACAAAGCAAGCTCAGAAAAGAAAGATTGACAAAATAATTTTGATTGGTGGAACATGGGTTAAAAAGGATTGAGCAGTCACGCTGTAGACTACAGGAAACTGCTTTAACTTACAAGGAAGTAATATATTCAGATTCTCATTTTAGATTCTCAGCTGGAGACTGGAGGCTATTTAAGTAAAACCATCCATGGTGTGGCTATATTTTGCTAGGTTGTTCACATAACATATTTTAGAACCCACTGAGAAAAGAGAAAGAGAAGCTCTCCTTCACCCTAGAGCAGTTTCTTTCAATCTCAGCACTGTTGAAATTTTGGGCCAGATATTTTGCTGTGAGGGTTTGTCCTGTGGTATTTAGCATTGTGCCTGGACTCTGTCCACCAGGCACCAGTAACATCCCTCAACCAACTGTGACAACCAAAAATGTCTCTACATATTGCCAAATGTCTTCTTGGGGTCAAAATTGCCAGGCTAAAAATCACTGCCCTAGAGCAGTGGTTCTCAAAATTTATTATATATCACAGTTGCCTGAAAAGATTTGTTAGAACAGTGATTGCTGGGACCCACCCATACAATTCCTAATTCAGTAAGGCCTGAAAATTTATGTTCCTAACAAGTTCTTAGGTAATTCTGATGCTGCCAGGTTTTGAGAACCACTGCCATAGATGAATCCTCTACAGAGAGGAATCAAGATGATATCAATTTTGCACCACTTCCTTGGGTTCACAAAGCCCTAAAACTGTTTCCTTTGAGTCATAGCAATCATATGAGGCCTGCAGGGCAAATTTTAATAAACCTTTTTCACAGATAAGAACTTCACAGATAAGAATTGCAGCTAACAGTAGCAGGTTCTACACTCAGAATTTGACTAGGCCTATTGGGTTTGCATATTTTCTGAAGTATCACCATGTTTACATTTGTTTGCATGTTCCTGCTACAGGTGTCTATCCATGTGGCATATACCCAGATATAGACACCTAAGTAAATTCACTGTGATTTGATAGAGTCGTGGCTTCTAGTGACAGAATAAGGATAAGCTTTGTCCTCTCATTTAGTTTGGATTTGACTAAGATATGCAGACTGTTCCTAACAAAAGGATAGAAAGACTTGATTTACTTCATGGGTATTTAGTATCTATGTTGTGGCAGTTGTTATCAGGCACATTGAGTATACTAGAGAAAAGGAGAAGTTTGAGATACTGTCTTCAGTTACCAGATGCTCTTGGCCTAGTTAGGGAAACTAAACTAGCACATAATGAGAAAACTAAAAGAAAATCTCAGACAGGAGGCCAATGGAGATGCAAGAGTAAAGGAGTTTAAAGGGAAGGTGGCCCAATGATTTGGGATGATGGACTTTGAAAAGGAAGAAATATGAGCACCTTAAAAGATGAAAGAAATAGGGTCAGAGCAGGGGGAGTAGCTTGAACTTAGGTTCCAACGTTCAGAACTGTGAGACAGTAATGAACCTAGCTGGGACAGGGCCGATCTATTATCATGGGAAAAGCATGAGACGTGGAGTCCCAAATTCTTGAGTAGCTGCATACCACTCACCCTGGATAAACCACTTAAATTCTGTGACGCTCATTCTTTATCTGTAAAACAGTAATTAATGATCCCATCTGGTTGGCAGAGAATTAAACAGGATAATAATGTATTTGAAAACATAAAACATACAATCCTATGCAAGTGAAGGTGCTAGTGATTGGTGTGATTCTCATTGGATAATGTTAAAGAGTGACCGTTGCCCTCCTTTCCATGCTAATAGTACTCTCACAAACATAGTGAACGTTCCTAATCCACCAGACTTTCTGTAAGAAGTGTGGGAAGCATCAGCCCCACAAAGTAACAGTACAAGAAGGGAAAGGATTCTCTGTGTGCACAGGGAAAAAGCAGCACTGTGACAGGAAACAGAGTGGCAGACTGAGCTGATTTTCCATGAAAAGCCTAAAACTACAAAGAAGATGGTGCTGAGGCATGAATGCATTGAGCACAACTGCAGATCTCAGAGAATGCTGGCTATTGAGAGGTGCAAGCATTTTGAACTGGAAGGAGACAAGAAAAGAAAGGGCCAAGTGATCCAGTTCTAAGCTTCGTATTTTGTTTTATTACGTGATAATAAAATCTTGAGGCTATGTTCACATAAAAAAAAAACAAATGAATGAATGAATATGGCCCAATTAAAGGTTTTTGAACAGCAGATTTTTAAAGTAATTTATTCATATCTATTTTTCCAAAAAGGAATCAGGACAGAGTTCAGAGTTCATCAGGGGAAATAAATGTGAAACAAACAGTGATGTGACGGGAGAGCATGGAAAGAATTACTGAGCCCCGAGGACCCTTGAACTAAGTTAGAGGGTCAGGGAAGGCATAGTGGCAGAAGTCACATGCTTGAAGGATAAAGAATGGTTATGAGGTAGCAAAGGTCAGTATTGCCCAGATTAAGGCCTTACTCTGTCAGAGGTAGAGGATGGGGCAGAGGGGACATGATCAAGAGTGGTTTCCTACAAGGAGGTAGGACTTTTGTTAGACATCTGAAGAGGAGTTGGATGAGCCAGACAGAAGAGGGAGAAAGTTGTCCCTGGTAGTGGGATTGTAGTCAGAGAAGTGAAGGGTAGATTGAAGAGAGAAAACCCAAGTATTAACAGACTCAGTGAGAGGTATTAAGATCCTAGCTCAAGCAGTAGAATGTCAGCGGAATATAAAAGATGCATATAATCCCAGTGAATGATCCTTTTGTCTTCTTTTCTTTTTGTACAGGAGGAATCTGAATGAGCTAGATCAGATTCAGCGGTACTTTAGCCAGAAGCTCACAAAGCCTTTACTTCCCCTCAGTCCCCAGACTCAGACCACCTTGCAGTGCGAAGAGAGCCCTACTATAGGCCATCATGTGCCAGGAGCCAGCAGCCTAAACCCTGAGAGCCAGTGCATCCTGGAGAAATCCAATAACCTGGTGTTGCAAGTCAGCTCCTTAATCGCAGGTATGGCCCAGGGGCCCTCTTGTTGAGGAGCTGTGGTTACTAGGTACCTATTTATAAAGCAATTGAATGTCTACCCTCAGACAAGCTCCTATGACTAACAGAGACCAACAGCTTTCATCGTTCTATTTATTTATTGTCTTCCTTTGAAAGGAGAGGCACAGTAGCATGGCGCGAGAACATATGCAATGGAAAGAGCATTGACTGGACTGAGAGGCAGAAGGCCTGGGTGAGGTCCTGGGTGGGTTTCTAGCATGGACCTACTATTTGACTCTGAGCACACCCTTTCCCTTCTTGAGGTTCCCTAACCAAAAAAAGGGAGGGGAGGGGAGTTAGATGAGTTCTTAAATAGTTCTTGAATTGTACTGCTCCATATTCAGAAAAAGACAACTATAGATATGATATATTTAAAATTCTAACTCTAAGAGCCCAGAAGTCTCATTTTTAGTATACAATTTAGATGCTTTTGGATTTTGGTAATCTATTGTCCACCCTTTGAAAAGTTGGTTCTTTCTTTGGCTGCATATTAGAATTAGTGAGGGAGTTTTTAAAAACCCAGATGCCCAGGCTGCACAGTTAGATCAGCTGCATCAGGATCTCTAAGAGTGGGACCCAGACATCAGTGTTTTTGCATAACTCCTCAGGTAATTCCACTGTGCAGCCCAGACAGAGATCACTCTAGAACAAGTATTTCTATGCTTGCCTAAAATAAGAATCATCTGGGGTATTTACTTTGAAATACAGATTGCTGGTTCCAAGGTTAAGCCCTGAAAACTTACATATCAGGCATGCTTCAGAGAGTATTGGATAATCATTTAGATCAGCACCTGAATTCAACTCTCACTTGTTGTCATTATGCTCAAGGAAAATGTGTGAATATACACAGGGATGGATAAGTTCCATTTTCTTTGTTGAAAGGAGAAAAAAACACCAGAAATTGATATAAGGTACAAATCTTCTTCCTACACTCTTTTCCAAGATAGCTTATCTGTTGGTAGCCAGGGCCCAAGAGATGTACTCTGTATTTGACTTTCACTTGTTTGGAAATAATATTCATTTTATTTTGAGTACCAGCCATGCCAGCCACTGTAGTGTTACTGGCTCCAGAAATATACAGTGGTAGGCAAGACAGGCATTACCTGCCTTCATCAGGTGTACGTTCTATAGTCTACCAAAGAAACGCCCCATACCCCTGGCCAGGTGGCTCAGTTGGTTGGAATGTCATCCCAACACCAAAAGGTTGTATGCTTGATTCGTAGTCAGAACACATACCTAGGCTCTGGGATCAATCTCCAGTTGGGGTGTGTATGGGAGGGGACCAACAGATGTTTCTCCATTACATAGATGTTTCCTTTTCTCTCTCCCTACCTCTCTGTCTGAAATCAATAAACATATCCTCAGGTGAAGATTTAAAAAAGAAAAAAGGAACTACCTCCCTGAAAGAAAGCTAAGAGCAAAACAGAGGGAAGCTCCTTTGGGGTGGAGAAGGGAAGAGTGAATAAAAAGTCCCTTTAAAGGGGTATATTAAAAGAGGAGAGAGAAAAGAAATAAAATATTAAAGCTGGAGGGCCTTGAAAGCAAGGTTGAGAATTTAATCTTTATCCTGAAAGAAAATGGGGAATTCAAAGCAAGGGGGTGACAGAATGAGAAATGGCTTTCACAAGGAGAAGATGAATTTTGAAAGGTGATTGGATCAGGGAAACCAGTTCATATAAACTCTTTCTGCCTCCATCATATCTCAGTACACTTCCAGAGAAGTCATTGGACAAGTACATATGAGTGAAACTTGAAAGAGAGTTACTGAATGGTGATTTCGTTTATGCCATATGTCTGTGTCAGGTCTTCTGCTGGGCCCTGAAACTGCAACATGAATCAGATACATATGGTCTCTGCTTTTGAGAAGCTCACAATCTGATAGGAGAAATAGAGAGAAACAATTACACAATAGCATGTTCTTATGCTTCCATGTAGAACAAAGCTATGTAGCCATCACATCTGCTGGTGCATCTTGGGGTGTTTCCTGGAGGATATGCAGTAGAGCAGCCTTAAAGGATGGGCTGCCTTATAAATAACAGAAAGACTTCTCCAGGATAGAAAGGCAGTTCAGGCCAAAGAACCAGGGTTAACTAAGTATGCTTCCTCATTCCTGTTCTATTTGCAGACAGGGATGCTCCGTTTTTATACATGTACTCACTCCCCTTTGAGTCCTGAAAACTGTCAGTGTGTTAAACCTAGCCAGCACCTTCTATAGGCTGAGCACTCCATTAGCTGCTGTGAAAGGGATGTGCTACCTACCCCTGGGAGTCAAATTTGCCTCCCAACTCCTTTTTCTTCTCAAATGATCATATCAACATGAGGCACTTGCTATATGTTTTTAATTTATTCCCTACCATTTTATCCCCAAAACAATTCGAGGTGACTAGTAGCTTCCATTTATTGTCTGTATATATGTTATACACTGTGTGCCCATTTGTCTTATATATTCTTTATACCAAACCTTGTGAAAAGAGTGGTGTTAATCATACTTTGAAGATATTAGAGGCCCTGGCTGGTGGCACAATGGATAAGGCGCCGGCCTGCAAACCCAAAGGTCACTGGTTTGACTCCCCAGTCAGGGCACATAACCAGGTTGCAAGCCAGGTGTCCAGCCAGGTCTGTAGCTGGAGGCAGGTGACAGGCAACCATACATTGATGTTTCTCTCTCCCTTCCCCTCTCTAAAAATAAAAATAATAAAATCTTTTTTTTAATTAAAAAGAAAAAGATATTAGGCTCAGAGAGAATAGTTTGTTGACAACCACAAAGTTGGTAGAGATTTGAACCAAAGACTGACCAACTCCAAAGTCTCCACCCTTTCCAATATGCCATGCTGCCTCCATTTTCTCTGTGAACCTCCCCCGCCTTATCATTTGCGTGATAGACATCTCCTTGCTTTCATTTCCCAAGTAAATCAGATAGTTCAAATAGTTATGAAATAGGTAAATAAGTGGATTCTCATTCTGGTTTTTAATATAGGTAATTACTGAAGTAAATGGAAGCATGAACATGCCCACCAGGACTCCCAGCTCCCAAGAATTCCTGAGCAAGAGCAGATAGTCTCTGAAAGCGTTTCTACAGATGTAACCACAACTTTAAGTAGATTAGATTTTGATCTTCTGATACTAGAATAAAGTGCTAGAAATTGTACTACCTTGAGTATAGTTTGACTGACTCTTGGGTGGATTAACTATCTTTAAGATTTGCACAAAGTCTGATTGCGGGAATACTTCTGAAGCTTGAAACTAGTGTGGGAAAGTTGAGTGGTCTATGGCCCTACCTTGTAGTAAGAATAGTATCTGTTGCTGTTCAGATCTGCAGACTATCACCAGGAATTCTCAAGCATCTTTGAGTTCTCACCAAGCCAGGAGTAGAAGCAGAGACATTACCACTCTCCCAGATGCTCAGCACCCAAAAGCCACGCAAGAACAAAGCCTAACTCCAGACCTACCAATGGCAAGAGCTCCAGATGAGGGTACAGCCTCCCCTTCTCCCCCTACTCTTGAAGAATCTCCCAGTGAAGGAGGAAGAGGAATGTCCCAAGAGTCCATTGGACACACGGTGCCTATTACAAGGATGCAGAGCAATGAGGAAACTGAAGCAGGCCCATCCTACAGTGATGAGGACTATGAAGAAGACATCATTGAGCCCAGGACACTCAATGAGATCACCACCGTAACAGATAAAACTAGCCCTTGGTCCAGTTTTGTGTCAGACACAAGCGATATCATTAGCCTTCAGCCTGATGAGGCGCAGAGGGTAGGCCCCTCTTGTCCTCCTCCTGAGCCTTGCCTTAGGGAGGAGCACAAGGTCAGAAGTAGCTTTATGTTCAGCCCTAAGAGGTCTGTCAACCCCCACCTGCCTAGGCAGGGTTCTGATAGCCAAAGTCTTGTTCCTTGTAAGGGTGAGGGCCCTAAGGCCAGAGCTGGAGACCCTACCTCAGCAGACCCTCAGTTCGTCCCATGCATGACACTCTCAGGAGCCCAACCTAACAACACTTGCTCACCAAGAACAGATCAGGATCAGGAGACCAAGCCAAAGGCCCAAGCTGAGAATGAAGCTGTCTCCAGTGAGCTAAGTGACTCTGCTGACAGCTTTGAGAAATTCCCTCTACACCTAGAACAAAAAACCTCCCGGAACAAAAGGGAGACTCTTAAGAGGCCACCCATTAACTGTCCTGACAACGGGCAGAAACAGGCAACATCTGGACCAGAGATTTCCACAAAACAGAGCCTTCTTCTGTATCCTTTGGTGTTTCCCACAAGTAGCCTCTTAAGCTGCACGTGGGCATTTTAGATGCTGGTGCTTAGGCCAGCCTAGTGTGAGTATGAGCAATTGCCACCACCCTCATGACATGCACAGAGGGACATGGAAAGACCCTTCAGAAGATTCACTTACACTGACATGGTGCTCCAATTCTCCCATTAACACCAGCCTTCTGAAGCATAGTACTCTGGATTGGGTTTAGATGTTGGGAGCACATCTATTAGCCTGTTCTAGCCTGATTAAACTATTGGGTGTTTTACACCTGAAGGCAAGGCTGTGGCCCAAAGAAATGAAACCTTTAATCTCAGTTGAAATAGAAGTGGAGGGTGTAGACAGGGGAAAGAAGAGTGCTGCCACTGATTGAGTGTGTACTGTGTACCAGGGAGGGGAGGTAGGCGCAGTTGAAATGGCAGTGTCGGTAGGGAGAAGGGCACCTTCTTTCTCCTTTGAAATACAGATGGACACATTATGGGGAAAAGAAACCACTTAGGACCATCAACAGCCCTCACATGTTCAGCCTAACCAGTTGACTTTAAAGTGTGAAATGACTGGAGGCTGAGTACTAAAAGCCAACTCTGGTGGAGTTCTTTCCTGGCCTCACTATTCTGGCTTCTGAGTTGCTGCCTTTACAGTCAATTTAGTTGTGCTCAGAACATACAGTCAATGGAGAAGCAGTCACAGGTCCCAATTCAGCCCTTCCCAACTATTCTTGCAAAAAGATAAGTATTGCCAGATGCTGTGCTGTGTACTGAGGACATAGATTTGAATCAGATCTTACCTCAAGAAGTTCCTATTATGAGTTGGGAGACATGTAATGACAGTAACAGGAAATAAACAATGACAGTTCATTGTTGTAGGTGCTGTGATGAAACATGGATTAAGTGCTGGGAACAAGAGGAGAAAGCTGCTTTAACTCTGCTTGAAGGTAGCCCAGTAAGAGACATTGGAACTGGACACTAGAGATGAATAAGTCTTCTGTAGACAGAGGTGAGAAAGTGAACTGTGTGTGCAGGTAGCATAGGCAGGTGAAAGCCTGGCCTGTGGGTAGCGGTTCACTGTGGTCAGAGCCCAGGGGTAAGGGAGCTGGTGAGAGGTAAGCTAGGGCTGGATCTTCAGGGGCCTTTTATGCCTGGTTAAGGTGCTTGGACTCCATCTGGCAAGCAAATTATACTTCAGCTTCCTTATCTTTAAAATGGAGAAAACAGTGCCCTGGCTGGTAGCACAGCGGACAAGGCGCCGGCCTGTGAACCCAAAGGTCGCAGGTTCGATTCCCAGTCAGGGCACATAACAAGGTTGCAAACCAGGTCTCCAGTCAGGTCTGTGGCTGGAGGCAGGTGAAAAGCAACCATACATTGATGTCTCTCTCCCTCTCTGCCTCTCTCCCTTCCCCTCTTTCTAAAAAT
>PVIW01007121.1:0-61047 GCA_004026585.1 Noctilio leporinus | reverse complement strand
TCTTAGTAAAATGGAGAAAACAAAACTTTCTTGGGGTTGTTATGAAAATTAAAATCAATTAATGATGTAAGTTACCTTATACAGTGCCTAGTACATAAATAGTGTTCAGTCAATGTTAACTGGCAAGCAAGAGTGTGATATGGTCAGACATACGTATTAGGAAAGTCACCCAGATCCCTGTAAAGAGAGGATTAGATCAGAGGAGACCAGGTAAGAAACTCACAATAATAATAAAAGATGAAGTCTGACCTAAAGCATAGACTGCTTTTATGATGAGAAGGAGATAGGTAGGTTTGAGAGGATTCAATAAGGGAGAGGGAACCATAAAATAGGACTTAGAGATAGCTGTCACAAGTTACTAGGTAATGATGTCGCTTACTGGATAAGGAGCTGCACATAAAAATGGGCAGTTTGTGGGGAAGAGCAGATTTCCATTGTGGACATGTGCCTGTAAGGCATTTAGGCCTGGAGTTAAGGACAAGGTCAGCTTGTAGGTGTCTTTGGACACAGATAAGGGCAACAGGGAGAACATGAAAATGGAGAACCACACACATAAGACAGAGTCCTGAGGATCAATTTGTAAAGGGCAGGCAGAACCGAGAACAACTCGTCAGAGGTGAAGGACTAGGAGAGCTGTGGTATGGGAGCAGAGTTTCAGGACAGGCCCAGTAGAATAGGAACTGACCTTTATTCACTGGCTTTAGCATTAAGAACAGTGCAGAGGCGGGAATGCAAGGCAAATATCAGTGGGTAAGGGAACCAGTGGTAAGGACGGAGAGCAAGCAACTTTTCCCCATTAATGGCGGAGACAAGAATAGCTAACATTTATTGATTGCTTGATGTGTGTCAGGTTATTCTAAACAATTTTCGTATATAAGCTCTTAATTCTTAAAAGGAACTATTATATCCATTTTACTGGTGAAGAAACAGGTACAAAAGTGAATTTTCCTGCAGTTATCATCTAATAAGTGACAAGTTATTATTGGAGCAGAACCCTTAGAAAGGCAGAGGATGGGCTGAGAGGGGGAACCTCATTGTTTCAGACTCACCCCTGAGACCTCAGAGCAAAGCCATTTCTTCTCCACAGCATCAGCTGGTGGTGACCTGGCAGAGTCCATAGTACTCAGAGCAGCAACGGCAAATAGGACCTATCTCACCAGGCCCTCTGAAGAAGAATCAGGAACTTGAACAAAAGGAAATGATGCATTTCATTCATTTAGTAGATATTTATTGAACACCTAATGTGTCCCAGGTACTGTGCCAGTTGACAGGAATTTGACTGTAAGAGAGATCATCTCTGCCCTCTTGGAGTCCAGAGTCCAGCATGGAATGATAAACCAGTTTGAATCAGAACCAGATTTAGATTATTGAGCAGAAACAAACAAAAAAAAACATCAAGATAGCCCCTGCCTTCCCCTCCCAAACTGAATCAATGCTTTGAATAAATTATGTTCTCAAAACAGTGCTGGATTACCTCCAGAAGATACAAAGTGAAATCTACTATCTGCCTTCAAGGCTTACATCCAGACTGAGCAGACTGGTTGTGCCCACTTAGAGTTTTTATTTCTGGATGTGAGCAGAGAACAACAGGAGGACAGATGCCTCCAGGCATCTCCCTCCAGTCTAAGACACTGGCACTTGGAGCCACTTTGTCTGACTTCTCTAACAGCTCAGGTTTGGCCAGTAGGCCTTTTCAGCAAGTATCACTCAATACGTGAGTACCAGATAACTCCAGGGAAGTAGGGAGGTACCTGCTGGAAACTATACCATCTTTGCCTTTGAGAGGTTTAGGGAATATTGAAAGAAACACAGATTCATACCAGACTAAATCATCAAGTGCTATCCTGTGTTGCAAACTGCTCTAGAAGGGAGCACTGTGGGCTCTCCTCAGGAGAAATTTTTCTAGAGGAAATAGGATTTAAACTGACCCATAAAAAAGCATAAACAGATTTGTCAGGAGTGGAAAGAGCCTTCCAGGTAGTGGCAACTGAAAAAAGGATTCATGGGCAGGAATAGAGCTGAGGGGTGGGGTGGGGGTGGGGTGGACAAATGGGTATGATTGAGTCAGTGAAGATGCAGTCTGGCAAGTGGGAGGATTTCTAGGTGTATGTGTTCCTTAACTATCATTATAGCCCAGAGCCCGTTGTAGTGCCCAACTTCTTTTTGCCTCCCCAGCAGTTGGAGGCCTCCCTGCGGATGCTGTCACTCTCTACGGCTTTGCCACCACCAGCCACAGCAGCTCAGGTAAGAGAACTTTATCTCCTGTAGAGTCCTCATCTCATCCCTGAAAGTGTTACTAGAATTCAGAGCTAGCTATCCTGGTCTATTGTCCTGAAAAGGCAGTTGCTGTAGTCAGTCTCCAAGCTTGTACTGAGCACATTCTGTGGGCCCAACAGTGGGCAAGGAGCTCGGGAAGAGTGAGGAATAGCAAATGTATTAAGTTAAGAAGATGTGGAAGAGACAATGCAGGACTCCGCATACCTTGTGCTGCAGGAGCTCCAACTAAGCAAAGGTTCGTATGTGTGGAGGAAGCTTCCACGAGGACGGCCACCTTAGGAGACCTGACAGGTGAATAAGGTATGGACAAAGAGAATACCAGTGGCATACCTACTTACTGTTTATAGAACACCTCATAACTGTTCATCATTCAGCTGAGTTAAGTGGTTGGTATAAATTCCAGTTTTCTGTCTTGGCACAGCACCTGACCTTTCTTGAAAGTAGCAAGAAAAAAATAACTTTTTCTAATTACTCAGCATATATTTATTATTAGGCATTATATTGGGTGCTGAGCATACTATAATAAATAAAACGAGGTCCCAATCTTCCTGGAGCACAAATAATAAAAAATAAAATATTTACAGATTGTGGTGAGTTCTGGGTATTCTGATAAAGAACAGGATCTCTCTGAGGAGTCAGTATTTTAATCTGAAAGATGATCAGTGTGGTGCTTGCAAGGCACCAGGCACAGTTTTATATTTACTGACATATGAGGCCTGTCCCAAAAGTATTGAGCCAATGACAATATAGCCGATACTTTCAGGACAGACCTCATATTTGATGAAGTACACACTTTTATCCCTATTTTAAGGTGAGAAACTGAAGTACACAGGTAGTAAGTGGTAGAACCAGAACTGGAACCTGAGCAGTCTGATTTCAAAATCAAATCTCTGCTTCTAACTACTGAACTCTCCTGGGAAGGAGCCAGCTCTGTAAGCAAGTTGGAGAACAGCCTTCAGGGAGGGAGAAAACAAACGCAAAGGCCCAAGGCTGAAAGAGCTCTTGTTTTTCCAAGACCCCCTGCAGAGCCAGTGGCACTGTGACAAAGAAACTGATACAATGAGGGCGGAGGGCCAGAACATAAGCAACCTGTAAATCATGGAAATGAGTTTCAATTTTATTCTAAAGCAAGTCTCTCCATTGAAGTGTGTTAAGCAGGAGAGTGAGATCTAATTCAATTTTAAAGAACTCACCCTAGGTACTGAATAGAGAACAGGTTGTCTTTCAGATTTGCAGCATTATGGTCATTGCTGACCTTGAAAGAGTAATTGCAGGGACATAGTAGAGAAAGGAGGCACAAAGTATAGCTGTGCACCAGGCACTATTCAAAGCCCCAGCCTCATGAAATTCTAAAAAAAGAAGACAAGATAATTTCAGGGATACATGCTATGGATGTTATTAGCTTGTTTATTATTAATTATAATAACCCTTATTTAATGCTTACTTTGCACTAGACATTAAGTATTTTACATGCATGAACTCATTTAATTCTTCCAGTGATCAAATGAGATGGGTACTGTTATCTCCATTTAGTAAATGAGAAAACTGAGACTCAGAACTTCCCATCATTATTTCTATTTTATAAAGATTCAAAGCCCTGGCTGGTAGCACAGTGGATAAGGTGCCAGCCTGCGAACCCAAAGGTCGCAGGTTCCATTCCCCAGCCAGGGCACATAATCAGGTCTCCAGCCAGGTCTCCAGCCAGGTCCATGGCCGGAGGCAGGTGAAAGGCAACCACACATTGATGTTTCTTTCCCTCTCTGCTTCTCTCCTTTCCTCTCTCTCTCTCTCTGGAAATAAATAAAATCTTTAAAAAAAAAAAAAAAAAAGATTCAAAAAGGTTGAGTCACTTGCCCAGGATCTACCAACTAGTAAGTAACTCAAAATGTGTGACTCCAAACTCAGTGCTTTTTATTACACCACTTTAAAATCATGACACTTCTCTTATGGTATTTTTTCTAGTCAAATTTGCCCGGTTTTAAATAGGCTTCATTTTGCAATCAATCTTTAAACACTTTTTCCCTTCTCCAGAGCCTGCTTTGATGACAAATGGGGTCAGTACAGAAGTATCCTAAGAGCCTGAGGTTATTATAGTCCTAAAGAGAAGCCTTTAGATGTCTAATCCTTTTACTGGTTTTTCTTCTCCCTCTCCCCTTTAACTTGTGCGGCACCATTTTCAGGACATTTCATTTATTTGGCACATAGATCAATCTAAGTTCCTATAAACCTCAGTTTTTATCAGATTTGTAAATCTTCCCAGAGGAAGAGTGGTACTATTTGGTCCCTGACCCAGAAATCAGATTTTTGTGGCCTTTGTCTGATTTGTGGCCACCAACTCATCTCCTTCCTCTCTGCATTTTTCCTTACATGTCCCATACATACCCATCAGCAATTATGTGAGAACCTCAGGGTTACGTCCAGGCAACAAGCACAAGCTTGTGAGCAAGACACCAGGGGGTGAAATAGTCAATCTGCTAGTCAGTGGCTAACTTTCTGAGTTTCAGGTTCCTTATAAATACCATCAGGCTAATATCCATCTTACCTAATAGGATGACAGTGAGAACTGCCCTAGAGGCAAAAAGCAGAGGCTCTTAGTTCCCTTTCCCTCTTTCACTCTCAGCCAAGTGCTCTCAGCCAAGTGGGTGAAATGTCAATGAGTCATACCCCTTAGCAAGGGGTCTGTTAACCCTCACCTGTCCAGCAGAACTGCTGTTCCTGCCCTTGTGTTTCTACCTTCACCATGTGCCAGTTCCTGAGGGGACATATTACTGTCCTTGATCTATTAAACATAAGGTACAAAATGTAGGAGAGGGAGCAGTAAGAGAAAGTCTAGTTTTGAGAATGTAAGGCTCACACTTCAGCCTTTTTTCCTTTTTGCCCATAGCAAAATATCAGTTTGCTGATCACAGAGTCATCTCTCCTCTGGGTTCTAATTAGGGTAACCAACCATCACAGTTCACCCAAAACTGTCCCATTTTCAGCATTGAAAGTCCTACAACCCAGGAAACCTCAAGAGGTTGATTGTATTTTCACTGGTGATAGCCTCTCTCACTACTTGATGCATTTGTAGCTTCAGGTTTTCTGAGTCTTATGCTCTTGACTAGGTGCCCACCAATGCTAGGTAACCTAGGAATCAAATGAAGTATGTGTTTAAGGCATAACAAGTAGAGATACCAAAAAAAATTAAGAGAAAAATAAGAAATATACTATGTATTTTTTTAAACATTAAAATAATGATTATGGGATAGGTTAGAACTTTTGTTGGATTGGCCAAAAAATTAGTTTGTTTTTTTCTGCCTGATGGCTCTAGTAGTGCTTAATTGTCTTTAACTTCATTCTAAACAATTTTGTTAGATTGTATTGTGACAGCTGTCATTATCAGTGTACATTTCAAAAAACATCAAAATGGTAAATTTTTGTGTAGCCATTTTAATATTGAAGATGAAAGAAAATAAGCAACATTTTTGGTATATTATATATAATTATTTCTAGAAAGATGAAAATGCAACTCAAATGCCAAAAAAAAAAAAAAAATTTGCACAGTGTATGGAGAAGGTGCTGTGACTGATTAAATCTGTCAAAATGGTTTGTGAAGTTCTGTGCTGGGGATTTCTCACTGGACGATGGTCCAGGTCCATGGTCAGGTAGACCAGTTGAAGTTGATAGTGATCAAATCGAGACATTAGTTGAAAACAATCAATGTTATACCACGCAGGAGATAGCTGACATATTCAGAATATCCACATCAGTAAACTTATTGGTGAAAATGAAAAATGTGCCTCTTACAAAAAGAACTAAACAGACTTTTTTGGCCAACCCAATATTAACATCCTTATACTTATGGTATTATTTTAGATTTAATTGTGAGTTATATATGGGCAAGGGCAAGGATACCATAATCATCTCAGCTTGCGGTCTTTGAATGTCTTAAGAGTGGCCTTATTTTGAAAATTTTAAGACCAAAAAAAAAAAAAAAAAAAGTCTCTTGTATTTGCCCACATACTTATTATTTCTTGTGTTTCATTCTTTCTGATTACAATCTAGGACCGTTTCCCTTACATATGAAGGGAATTCATGTATTCTAAAGGAAATACCTTTAGAATTTTCATGTACTACACACCTACTGGTAACTTCAGTTGTCTGAAAATATCTTTATTTTGCCTTCATTTTTGAAAGGTACTTTTTTCCACTGGATGAACTCTAATTTGAATTTTGTTTGTTTCTTTTAAGGTTTTAGAATTGTCATTTCACACTACTGATTTCCATCATTTCCAATGAGAAATGGCCATCATTCTTACTGTCGTTGCCCTAAATGTACCATGATCTTTAGGTCTAGCTGCTGTTAAGATTTTTCTCTTTGATTTTCAACAGTTTGACTGTAGTGTTCCTAGTTGTGGAGGCAGGGGATGGGGTAAGGAAGAGGGAGCACAGAGGTCTATTCATCATTATTAATGTTTTAGTTCTTAAACTGGGTTATGCATTTACAGATGTTAATTTTTATTATGCTTCATAATTTACATAGATTCTTTGAAATGTAACACAATGAAATCACAAAATCATATGCAATTACAAATTTAAGAATGATTGAATGTTGACAAAATAGACACCAACTGCTTCTATAAATACAGCTGTGCATATGGAGCAGAGAAACAGGATTGGTGACTGGAGTAGCAAGGAGATCAAGGGAAAGTGTTTTGTTTTCTTTTTTATGTATTATATTTTATTGATTATGCTGTTATAGTTGTCTTGATTTTCCCACCGTTGCCCCCCTCCATCCAGTACCCCCCACTCCCTCAGGCAGTTCCCCTACCATTCTTCATGTCCTTGGGTCACGCATTTAAGTACTTGGGCTACTCCATTTCCTATACTGTACGGTCTCTATGGCTATTCTGTAACTACCTATTTATACTTCTTACTCCCCTCACCTCTTCATCCATTTCCCCCACACCCCTCTCCCATCTAGCAATCATCAAAACACTTGCAGCATCCATGATTCTGTCTCTGTTCTTCTTTGTTTTTAGATTCAATTATTAATACGTATTTTTTGCCATTTTGTCGTTTATAGTTTTGATTTTCTTCTTCTTAAGTAATTTCCTGCAACGTTTCATATAATAATGGCTTGGCAATGATGAACTCCTGTAGTTTTTTTCTTGTCTGGGAAGCTCCTTCCATTCTAAATGATATCTTTGCTGGTTAGAGATTTCTTGGCTATAGGTCCCTACTTTTCATGACTTACTATTTCTTGGAAATCTCTTCTAGCCTGCAAAGTTTCTTTGGAAGTCAGATGACAGTCTTATGGGAACTCTGCTGTAGGTAACTAACTTCTTTTCTCTTGCTGCTTTTAAGATTCTTTATCTTTAACCTTTAGCATTTTAATTATGATGTGTCTTGAAGTGGGCCTCTTTGCATCCATCTTGTTGGGGACTCTGTGCTTTCTGGACTTTTATGTCTATTCCCTTTACTACATTAGGGAAGTTTTCTTTCATTAGTTTTTCAAATAGATTTCTAGTTTCTTGCTCTTGCTCTTCTCCTTCTGGCACCTCTAGAATGCAAATGTTGGATCTCTTGAAGTTGTCCCAGAGGCTCTTTCCTCTATTTTTTAGATTATTTTCTTCTTGTTGTTGTTTTGGTTCCTTATGTTCTGTTTCATTGATTTGAATCTCAGCTTCGTCTACTTTCCTCTTATTTCCCTGTGAATTGTTCCTTATTTCAATTAGTGTATCCTTCATTTCTGGCTGGATCTTTTTTATGTTGTTCACCTCCTCACTAAGTTCCGTGAGCATCCTTATAATCAGTGTTTTGAACTCTGCATCTGATACATTGCTTATCTCCATTTCATTTAGCTCTTGTTCTGGAGTTTTGATCTGTTTTTTCATTCAGGCCATGTTTCTTTGTCTCCTTGTTTTGGCAGCTTCCCTGTGTTTGTTTCTGAGTATTGAGTACAGCTGCTTTGACTCCATGTCTTGGTTCTATGCCCTAACATAGTAGGTGTCCAGTAGGGCTCAGTAGCACAACCTCCCCTGTCACTCAAGCTGGGTACTCAAGGTGTGCCCTTCCTGTGGGCTGAATACGCCCTCCTCTTGTAGTTGAGTCTTGGGTGCTGTTGGCTGATCAAAGGAGGGAGTTACCCAAGCCAGTCAGCTTCAAGGATTGGCTGTGACCACTGACCACCAACCTCCAACCTCCATGGGGGATCAACTAACTGTACAGGGGGATGATGGTGGTGCTCTGATGTGATCTGTAGCTGTCCACTGGGCACATTGGCCTTGGGGTTTCCCAAGCAGTGCAAGCCAAAGTTAGCCCCAACCTGTGTTTTGCCTGGGGCACCCTTCCTGGGCTATAAAGCAACCTGAGATAGCTGCTGTTTGTGCTGGGCCCTGGGCTCACTGAAACCAGCCATTGCATGTTTGATAGGATTTAGAAGATTGTGAAGCATGAGCCAGGACCAGCCATTCAAGTGGAAAAGAAGCTTGGGTGGGTCCATAAATTGGGTGGGGTGGAGTCTCAGCTATGGCACCAGCCTGCAGGCTCTGTTGGGGGAGGGTTTAGAAAAAAGAATATGAAAAAAAAGAGAGAGAATGGCCTCTGCTCACCTTGATGCCAAACACTTGAGTTTCTCCCTGTGTACCACTGGTGCCTTTCAAGCTACTACCTGGTGCTGAAGCTCAGAGCACGTCTGAGTTAGGTGAGTCCATGTGTGGGTTCTTGAAGAGGAACTGCTTAGGGCTCCCACAGTCTCTTCCACCAAGTCAATCCCTACTTATTTTTGCAGCCAGAAGTTGTGGGGACTTATCTGGTGTTGGAACCATGGGTTTGGGGACCTGGTGTGAGTCCGTACATGCTCCCAAGATACCCCTCCTGAATTTTTTTTTTATTATTATTATTTATTTTTTTAGAGAGGGGAAGGGAGGAAGAAAGAGAGGAAGAGAAACATCAATGTGTGGTTGCCTCTTGGGAGCCCCCAACTGGGGACTTGGCCCACAACCCAGGCATGTGCCCTGACTAAACTGGCAAGCCTTTGGTTCACAAGCTAGTGCTCAGTCCATTGAGCCACACCAGCCAGGTCTCCCTCCTGAATTTTTATCCACCACACTTGGATGTGGAACCAGCCTGTTCCTCATCTGCCACCCCTCCTACCAATCTGGATGGATGTGATTTCTTTAGTTCTATAGTTGTCAGACTTGCATTCAGCTTGATTTCTGATATTTCTGAGTTATGGTTATTGTATATTTTAGTTGTAATTTTGATGTGGTTGTGCAAAGAGGTGAACCATGTCTGTCTGTGCTGCCATCTTAACCAGAAGTCCCTAGTTTTGGTTTTTAAATATGGAACCAGCTACAGTTTTCTTTATACTAATGCAGTAATCCAGTAGAAAAAGGGAGAGTGGGAAAATTCAAAAGAAGAAGAGAAAATAGGTACAGTCAACAGCTCGAAGTGACAACTATGGAGGGGAGGGCAAAAGCCCTTTCCTGTACCCCCATTTGAGGATTCCATTTATTTTGCCTCCTCCTAAGGCCAGCATTGGCCCTGAATGCTGAAAAGGAGCAATTTGAGAGACTGATGGGCTCTTCTCTACCACTATCCTGGGGCTGCTGTGTTGTAGCTGACCTGCTTCAGGGCCAGGGCAAGTGGCTCATCCTCAAAAAGGAAGCTTGTAAGTACTGGCTCAATGCTGTAGCTTTACCACAAGGTGTAAGGGAAGGCCTGATCCTTCACTCCACATTGAAATGATGCACTTGAGCCCAGGAACCTTCCACACTGTCTCTACTTAAAGACCTTGTGGGGCAAGTTTTTTTCCTTCACTCCTCTATGTGTAGTGGATACAGGTCTCTGTGTGACATTAGTCAATCTTGTGGCCTTTCTGAGTCTGTTTCTTCATCTGCCAGATAGGGTTATCAGGCCTCAGAGGGTGGCTGTACTGTAGAATACCAAGTGCCACACAGGTTGGGTATAGAGGCCAGCCCTTAGCTCACCTTCCTCATGACAGTTTCATCTTACAGTTGTTGCTTCTTCAAGGACAGCAGGTTTAGCTGGACTGCTACATAGCCATTCCAGCAGCACCCTTTCAAGTTACTAGTGAATCAGTCAAGTTCTGCTGCCTCTGCTTTCTCTTCCCTATTGTCACTGGGGCAGCTTCCTGGTTTTACTTAAAGTTACTTTTGATTCTGTTTGCTTAATCACTATGAGCAAACAAGTTTTATCAGCCTCCCTAAAAGAGGAGGAAAGAGGTAAAAGATGAGACAACAGTAATTTACATGTTGTTTTCCCCACACTTATGTCTTCTGATCTTATAAGTGTTTATTTAGGAAAAGCTCAACCACTCCAGTTTTATAGTTTGATGACTCCCAAATCCTTACCTTCAGTCTAGACTTCTCTCCCATGCTGCAAACACACATGGATCCAACTGTATCCTAGATGTTTTTTCTTTGATGTGTTACAAACAGAATTCATGATATCCAAAACTTGAGCCTCATCTTCCTTTGCATACCACCTCTACCACCTGTGCATATGTCTGTAAACTCCTCCACCTCTGCTGCCAGAATGAAGCTGTCATCTTTTCCTCCTCCTACTCCTTTATCTCTCATGGCTCTCAGCCTGCTAATGCCATCCCCTAAGTATCTTTTGAATCCACTCACTTCTCACCATTTCATTACCTAGTCTCACTCATCTCTCCCACAACTCTTTCTGACTAGTCTCACACCCACACTTTACCACCAGTGTCCACTCTCCATCCTGCAGCCAGTGATCCCAACTGTAATCACACTTTTACTCCATTTACCACTGGAGTGGGTAGGGACTCTCCAAGGTTGCTAAAATACAAAAGAGCCCTGGCTGGTAGCACAGTGGATAAGGCGCCAGCCTGTGAACCCAAAGGTCACAGGTTCGATTCCCCAGCCAGGGCACATAACCAGGTTGCAAACCAGATCTCCAGTCAGGTCTGTGGCTGGAGGAGGTGAAATGCAACCATACACTGATGTCTCTCTCCCTCTCTGCCTCTCTCCCTTCCCCTCTTTCTAAAAATAATGAAATAAAATCTTTAAAAAAAAATACAGAAGAACCCTCCATATTCCTAAGCCAATTGTCCAATCTGAGTGAACAACTTATTTGACCTCTCAGTAGCATGTGACATAGCTATCTCTCCTTTAAACACTTTCTTCACATGTTTCTAAGGCGCCTATCTCTCTTGTTCTCCTCCTCCTGCACTGGCTGCTCCTGTTTGGCCTTCTTTACTGGTTCTCCCTCACTCCCCTACTTGTTAGTATAGGGGTGACCCAGAGCATAATCGTTACTATTATGCAGCAGAAAGAAAAAAGAAACTGCTATCTTTTGGGACAGAATGGATGGAACTATAGAGTATTATGCTTAGTGAAATAAGCCAGGTGGTGAAAGATAAATACCATATGATCTTACCTAATACAGGAACCTAATGAACAAAACAAACGAGCAAAATAGAACCAGAGGCATGGAAACAAAGAACATACTGACCGGGACCAGAGAGGACGGGGGAGGAGAGAAGGAAGGCAAGAAGGGGAAAGGTCTAGTCAAGGAACTAGTATAAATGACCCATGGACATGGACAACAAGGTGGAGACTGTGGAAGAAGGGCAGTGGAGAGCAAGGGGTGGGGGAATTGGGACTATAACATAAGTAAGTAAATAAATAAATAAAAGGCTTCCCAATTTACACTTGCTTTGTAGGTGACCCCATTCAGGGCTTTATAATTCCCTCTGTATGCTGCAGATTTCTTATGGTTATTTAGCTCAGATCTTTCCTGTAACTCTAGGCTCATCTGTTCACCTGCCTCCTCAACATCTCCACTTGGATGTCTAATTGGTATCTCAAATTCAGCATGTCCAAAACTCAACTCCAGTCTTTATTTCTCAGATCTGTTTTTCACTCTTTCCCATCACAGTTCACAAATAATTTATCCTTCTAATTTAGTTGTTCAGACCAAAACCCTTGGAATTCTTCCTGATGCCTCTATTTTCCATCCACACGGAAATTGTGGCAACTCAGCTTTTAAAGTAGATTCAGGATGTAATACAACAACAATAAAATTACATTTACTAAAAAAATAGCCCTGGCTGGTGGCACAGTGGATAAGGTGTCGGCCTGTGAACCCAAGAGTCGCTTGTTCGATTCCACAGCTGGGGCACATGGCCGGGTTGCAAGCCAGGTCTCCAGCCAGGTCCATGGCTGGAGGCAGATGAAGGGCAACCATGCATTGATGTTTCTGTCCCTCTCCACTTCTTTTCCTTCCTTTCTCTGAAAATAATAAAAACAAAATCTTAAAAAAACTTTTAAGAAGTAAAAATAAATAAATAAAATAGGTTCAAATCCAACCGCTTTTGTCATCCTCACCATTACCACCCTGGTCTAACCATCATCATGTCTTGCATAGATTTTTGCAGGAACCTCCCAACTTGCCGCGGTGCTCCTGCCCTTGCCCCTTCAATGTTGAATAAATCATTGAATAAATCATGTGACTTCTCTGCTAAGAAGCCTTCAATAATTTCCCATTGGTGATGAGGAGAGCCAGAGCTGGGCCTGAGACCAGAGAGTAGGAAGGTGATTGGGCCTCAAACTCAAAATATTCATCTTTTGGCAAATGTCCAAAGACACAGTCCTAAACTAGGTGCAGGAAAGGACAGCAATGGCCCTTCCTTTGGGAGCTCACAGTTCCTCAGGGGAGCCAGCTTTATATCTTAAGTCCACCAGTTCCTACCAAACACAGGTAATGCTTAAACAGCTGGATCGGGTGCTATGGACCCTGCCTCCAGGGAGCTCACAGTTCTTTGAAGCACTAGCCTCAAATCATTCACTAACTTTCTCAAATGGCATGAGCCTAAATTAACACTTAAGTAAAACAAAGCAAAGAAAATTAGTATAGGGAAAAGAAGACAGACTCATGGGGCGGCTTGAGTAGAATTCAACAGAGATAAAGGAAAGGCTTTGTAGCCTGTGGATTTGGAGAAAAGAAATCTGTCAGAGTATCCGCAGAACTTGGCAACTGGAAGGTACAGACAATATGGGCTAGGGAGAAGGCCAGAGATGAGGCGAGATAGGCCTGGACCTGGACCCAAACAATCAACACAGGTAGGAATCAGAAGCAAACAGCAAGACGCAGCCTGTCATCTGAGCCTTGGCCTCTCTGCCTGCCTATGTGGCAGTTCCTTACCATGAGATTACTGTGTCTCATTATGTGCCTTCCCTGCCTTAAGGCCAGGCTCTGCTCATATTACGAATGAGCCGCTGGATTAACCACAGGCATGGGGCCAACGCCATTGTTGTTGCTGAAGAGGAAATGTAGGAGGCAGGAAGTCAGAGGCAAGGCTGAGCAGATTGTCCACCCCCTCCCACCCTAGAATTCCCACCTCCACTCAGCCAGACCACAGTGTTTCACACATTGCTAGGGATCAAGGTGTCCAGGCCAGCTAGGAAGCTGAGAGTCAGCAGGCCTGATTTCTTGCCCAGGCTCAGCTGGCTTTCTGGGGTCTAGGGCAAGGCCTTTGGTCTCTGGGAAGGCAACACAGACTCAATTTGTGGCTGTACTTCCCTCTTCTCTCCTATCAGGCAGTTTTGTAAGGTGGGTAGGAGCATGGCTCCTGAAATCCAGACTGCCTTTAAAGCTCAGCTTTCCCCTTACCAGCTGTTGTAACCTGGGATAAGTTACCTAACTTTTCTGTGTTTCAGTTCTTTTATCTGAAAATGGACATAGTAGTACCTGCATCCTAGAGTTTTTTTAGGATTAACTGAGTGAGATAATGTACTTAGAACAGTTCTTGGCACACAACATGGTAACTATATGAATGTTAACTGTTGTAATTTTTATCATTTTTATTAAAATTTCTCTCAGGCTGTTACAGATTTCAGGGACTGGTATGAAAGAAATATTTAGAGACATGATCAGAAGCTGAGTACTATGAGTGGGGAGCTGAGAAGGGCACCCCAGAAGTATGGATGGCAGTGCTCAGAGCTGTAGTAGTCTACTGTGTGCTCAGTTCAGACCCTGAGTTAAAGGCCCAGGACAATACAAAGCACCTACCTATGGGTGTAGAGCCCTAACCTCAGCAGCCCTTGGCATGCCTGCCTGTGGGTCTTAAGACTAAATTTAAGGCTGCTGCTTTTCTTCCAGGAACCCAAGGAATTTTTCTGTCCCTTAGTTTCCCTTCCCCAAACCAAAAAGCATCTAAAAGATATGCAGTAGTGATAGAGCAACACAACCACCACAAAATCACCAGAGAAGATCAGCAGGGGTCCAAGGGAACTTCCTGAATCCAGTGTCTTCTCTCAGCCTGTGTCCAGGCCTGCTGGCTGAGCTGCCCATATTGGAGCAGCAGTCCCTGACCTATTGCCTCTTTTTTTTTTTTTTTTTTTTATCCTCACTCGAGGACATGCTCATTGATTTTAGAAAAAGAGGAAGGGGGCAGTGAGAAACATCGATCAGCTGCCTCTTGCACACACCCCGACTGAGGACTGAATCTTCAACCCAGAAATGTGCCCCGACTGGGAATTAAACTGTGACCTTTCAGTTTATGGGATGATGCTCCAACCAACTGAGCCACACCAGCCAGGGCTGCCTTGTTCCTTTGATCCACCAAGACCCTGGTCCTCTGCTGAGCCCCAGGAAGAGACCTGAAGGTTGAAGTTCCTGATACAGGCTACACGGGCCTAAAATGCAACCTGGCAGGCACCTTAAGGGAAAGGGCCCACAGGTCTGCTGGGTAGGTTCTAGGCTTAGTTGCCTTAGCCTCTGCTCTCCCAGGAGAAGCCAGGAGTTCTAGAAGTATCACTTTAACCCTTTCCCCTCAGGGATCTGGACTGTAGGGCTCTCTTGCAGACAGAGTATGGGCTCAAAAGGTTGAGGAGGCTGGGTTAGTCAGACCCCTTCATTGGGTAGATAGGGAGACAGGCCTGGGGTGAGGAAGTGACCCTAGTCCCAGTGGAATAACCTGTTGTCAAGGAAGGCTTCGCAGAGGAAGTAGAGGGAGGCGTTAGGGAGTCACGAGGAACCATGGGAAGCACGTAGATAGTGAGACCCACATGATCGGAGCTCTAATGCAGGAATGGAGTAAGAGCTCAGAGCATGGACCCAGCCATGTGCAGCTGGGCTGGGTGGGTCAGATTTAGGATTTGCTTCTCAGCACTAGGCCTCTGGTCTCTGTACCTTGTCCTCACTTCCCCCCTTAGCTACTTCTGCTACATTGCTGCCAAGTCCTAATCCCAGCCTTCAGAGAGGACGCTGAGAGCCCCACCCCATCTCAGGAAAAGGCAGCCAGCCAAGGGGGTGAAAGTTGAGCAAGGCAGGCAGTTACACTGAGCCCTCACTTGTCTCTGAAGCAGCAGTCTGTTGTCAAGCCTACTTAGCCAACCAGAGCCAGGCAACTGTTTGCTTTCAGTTTTCAGCTCTGGAAAGTTTTGCTTCCAGCTCCTGAGTCAGTGTTTTGATCACTTAAGAGAGCCTGCTCTGGCAAAGAACAAAACTTCAGCCCTAATGTCAGGCCCAGAGGCTCGAGAGGTGGGGCTCATGAAGTGGGAAGAGTTTGACAGGCCTGGCCCCAGCACTGGGTACACCTTGGGAGGTGCCATACCCCACTTCTCCACCTGGCTGAAAACAGCAAGGCTTCCTTTAACTCTCTGTAGTTGGTGTTTGCTCTAACCTTAACTTAGCACCTGTTTTTTGCAAGATACTGTACCTGGCCAGAGCCTTGGTCACATCTGAGTTTTATTTCTTAGCTTCACATAGACCTGAGGTAGGAAGGCCAAACAGAGGTTCTTAGCACCATTTAGCAACGAAGATACTGAGACCCAGAGAAAGTATCTTGGCCTTGGGCAAGTGGAGAAGTTGGGCTGGGCTACAGACCAGTGTTCCTCCACCCCACTGCCTCCCCAGTGGGACACCCTGAAGCAGGGGTAGGTGGGGGCACCTGCACCTGTCACCCTGAGAATACGTGCCCTTTTCAAGGGGATACACCTGGGGACTGGAGTAGAGGAAACCCAAATCCCAGTGACTTGGAAAAGATGAATCAAAGAGACATGGCCAAAGAGGGAACCACAGGCCTAGGTTAAGGAGCCTCTAGCATTATCTGCTCCTCCTGATCTGTTTTCAGATGAGGAAACCAAGGCCCAGAGAGAAAGTGACTTGCTCAAAGTCACTTGGCTAAGAAGCCCTAAGCCAGGACCAGAACCACATCCCTAGTCAGGGTTAGCCCCTTGACTTAAGGAACCCAGGAAATGCTGAATTTTCCTTCCACTACCATTCCTTATTTCTTCCGTGATGCTTTATTTTTACCCCAGCAGAGTTTCACCTTTGTTACTAAAGCCTTTTTTGAGGAACATCTGTCTCAAATAATAGGCTAAAAGGCCTGTTCATCTTCATGGCCTGGGTGTCGAGATGCCCAGAAAAAAGCAGGTTTCCATATTTGAAAGTCAGAAAACTAAATGGGAAACCTGGGTAGATTTAATGGGGACAGCTGAAGTGCCCCTGGCCTGCTAACATGCTTAATACCAAAACACGTGAAAAGCCAGTTCTGTCCTTCAACCCAGTATAGCAGCCAGCCCCCCAACCCCACATCCCAGTTCACTGGGAAGGCACAAGAGGAATTATGGTCAGTTTCTCCCCGTACGTTTAGGAACTTCCCTCAGCAAGCATCAGTCCCTCTCTTTAGATTTGTCTTCCCCTTCTCTGCCTACTATTCAGCCAGGCCCATTCCCATTGCTTTCTCAACAAAGAAATCCTTTCTTCACACCTTTGATCAAGTTGAAACACTACCTGGAACACACTCTCATCTTCCTTTTTCAGCTTCCACCTTTATATTTTTAAGTCCCTTTTCAAAGTATCATTCCGGGAATGTCACCCCAAATATGACACCCACTATCTATACTCCAGAACCCCTACATTCTTTAGTCTGATGACCCTGCTTCCCGGGGGGTTCCTCCTGCCTCCCCAGGAAGGCTGAGGCTCCTGCAAATACCACACTATGGTGACAACTTATTGTACCCGTAGGGCTCCAGCAGGAGCATGGAGTCTTTCAGAGGAGCAGTTAGTCTATGTAGGGCTATTCCTGCTGGGCAGATTAACCCCCGCCAAGGTCCTCCAGGGTTGTATGTATTAGGGTAGCAATCCTGATGAAGAAAGAACCTTTATTATTAGGATGTTTTTAAAACTCTGTTGAAGTCAACAAAAGCTAAATACTGCTCAGGGTGTGTTCTCTGTCCTTCCACACCCCTGCCTTGCTCTATACACAGAGCCAAGCCCTGGTCCCTGGTCCTGGGCCATGCAGATAAGGCCATCCAAGTCGCTGGGTCTGGGTGTGGGTGCTGGGAGGTTGGCTGAACAAGCCACACTAGATTCAGCTCCAGGGCAGTTGGTAGCCCAGCCAGCAGGTGCAGGCCTGTGCTCATGCCATTCCCTCCATTGGGAGCCCCCACCCCCAGCTTTGCCGAAACCCTGCCCTTCTCAGGTCCCACCTCCACATGAAGACTCCCCTGACCTTCTCAGCTGCTAGTAGTGGCTCCTTTCTCCGTGCTCCCAAGCTCTAGACCTCATCTGTGTGGTTGTTGGGTAGATTGACATCTGTCTCCCCTCTAGCTAGCAGCCACAGCTACCTGTTGTCCTTAAGAATTGATTAGGTTGAACACACCTTTGGCTGCTCAAAGATTTGATGAGTCACCAACAAAAGTCTTTTGATGGTCATTTCATGACCTGAGGGGCCCTTCCAGTCATGGAGAGCAAGACCCATCAGAGCCTCTCCAAAACAGGAAATGCTTGTCCTCTGTCAGGACATGGAGGCCTAGTTTTAGGATTTGAGGTAGAAGACTGGTCCCCTTTCACTGTAGCAGAGAAAGAATTGAAAATAATCAAGATACAGCTAATCACCCAGAAGATCCATCTGTAGTACAATTCATCTGACTGGAATGGAACTTGGCATCATTCCTAAACCCTAAATAGCTCAGGAAACAACAATCTTGGACCTTGGAAGTAGAGTGGGGTATGCAGAGGCTTGAAATGCTGAAGAAAGGATTTGACTAAAGACTTGGCACATGGTAGGCCATGACAACCGCAGGTTTCAGAATGAATGAATGAGATGCTTGCTGCAAAAGGCAGCCTCCTCCCCTCCCAATTTAAGCCTCTGTACACGATGGCCTAGTCCCACCCATTCACTGATCTAGCAGTTAACAAGTTCCTATCTTGGATCTGGAATAAGCATCAGCCATATTCAGCCCATGCCCTGGGAGTACCCAGTCTGGAAGGGGAAGGTAACAGGTGGTGACCGAGCAGCTAGCCTCCCCTGACCTGAAGCATTATGAGATGCAGGGGCCTCCCATATTTTGGAGAGAAGAAATGCATACACCAGCAAAGGGTTAGTTTCCTGTTTCTCCTTTTAGCCTACACCTGCCTGGAGAATGGAGCCATATCTTCTGGTCTCTGTTCAGTCCCCAGCACCACTTTGCTCTTGGTTCTCATGAGACCCTGCCTTGGGCTGTCAGCTCTGAGAACTTACTCAGGTTGTATGCACTCCTTTAGCATTTTCAATTCCAGCTTGGCAAGGACCCTCAAGGTTGCCCACCTTCCCCTTTTCCATGGGTAGGAAACTGACGCCCAGGCAGAAGAGTGAGGATGCCTGATTTACATTCCCCGTACACACTGGCTACTAGTCTGCTTCTTTCAATAGGTCTTTCTGTCTCCCCTGCTTAACTCTGAGCTGTGGGTCAAGAAATGATCTGGCCCTGGCTGGTAGCACAGTGGATAAGGCGCTGGCCTGCGAACCCAAAGGTCGCAGGTTTGATTCCCCAGCCAGGGCACATAACAAGGTGGCAAACCAGGTCTCCAGTCAGGTCTGTGGCCAGAGGCAGGTGAAAAGCAACCATACATTGATGTCTCTCTTCCTCTCTGCCTCTCTCCCTTCCCCTCTTTCTCAAAATAATGAAATAAAATCTTTAAAAAAGAGAGAGAGAAATGATCTGTCCATTTCTGTTTCCCTCTCACAGTAGGCATTAGATAGGTTTAAAAAATGAAGGAAGGATTAGTGAATGTTACTGATCCTAGAAACAACTCTACCTAGGCCTCAGTTTCCTATTAGCAGTGAACTGCAGGGTGTGGGGAGATAGTCTCAATCCCTAGGGTCTTCACCAAGTTGCTTCTCAGTGCCTGCAGAATAGTACTGTGTATTCTTAGTGCTCTGTCAGCTGGTGAAGATCTCAGCTCCAAGGATTTGAGGACAGGGAAGAGATGTGCATCCACAGGACAAGTGTCTTGCTGTGAAGTCAGCCGAGTTTGCCTGTCTTGGCAACTCCCGTCTTATTTCAGCACTGCCTCTCCTCGTGCTAGGCCTCCACCTCTTCCCCAGAGCCTTGCTCTCAGCAAGCTGCCTGGGGTGGCTTTCCTGCATAGCTCTGAGCTCCTTCAGGGCAGTAACCTGGCACTAAGCACTAAAAAATAAAAGTGGTTGAGCAAATGAGTGAGTCATAGAGGAGTCCAGAGGACCACAGCAGAATAACCCAAATGCAAGCACCTTGAAGGTGGAATTAGTGCTAACCTGACGGCTTGAGGCAGGAAGATGTTTGGTAGCAGGGCCATGATTGTGTGCTTCACACCACCTGGCAGCTTCAGGAACTAAAGAGCCAACAGACTGTATTATTCACCAACATCATCTCCTCAGAAGTTGGATATATTCCCAGGGTCACACATGGGACAGTCACAACTCAGAGGACAAATGACTTGTCTAGACTCATGCAGCAACAGAATGGATGTGGCCTCAAACCTGTTGTGAAGGTAACTGCCCCTCCTCCAGAGGCCTAGAAAAAGTCTGAGCTGGTTCACATCTTAGCTCTGCTACAAGCTGTGGGACCTTGAGTTTCTTTCACCTGAACTGTAGCTCCTCATCCGTGACATGAGAATGATGTACCCACCTGTAGGGTTGAGGTAAGGATTACACAAGACCAGGTTTATAAAGTGCTTTGTAAAAAGGTAAGCTCTGCCTCACTATTAGCCAAAGGACTAAAAGATGACACATCAAAGCCATCTTTTACTGATACCATATCCTCAGTGCTAACCTAGCTGACTTCTTCCTGTCCAGAACAAGAGTGAAGCCACTGGAACAGCCCTGTCCCAAAGGCCTTGTCGCCCCAGACCTAACTCGCTGCCTCCCAACCTGCCTGAAGAAGAAACTCGCAGGATTGCACGGATATTTTCTTCCCAGTACTCCCAGAGAGACTAATGCAGCCTGAAAGACTAAAGGAGGACCCACTTCCCGCCATGCTTCAACCTTGTCCAGCTTGCAGGAGGTGCTGGGTCTGCTCCCATCAGGGCTGTTGTGGAGTCCTAAAACTATCACCAACCTAGTCCATGGGCACCATGAGACCCAGTCAGCATAGACAGTAGGAGCATCCCAAACCAGCCTCATGGCCACCTGCAAAGACTTAAGCTTCTTCCTTCTATGGTGAGGCAAAGACTAGAAACAAAATGGATTCTAGCACCCATTCTGTCTTTTGAAGGGGCCCAAGCAGGTATCTTTTGGCTGAGAAACTCTTCCTAATGTCCTTGACACAGTGTGCTGCTGGCACAAACCCACCTTCTGCCTATGATGGGCCATTTCTGCTTAAAGGTTTGGTGGGGGAGGATATAGACTATTGCATCATGCATAACTAGGGAAATGCTACAGCCACCTTCAGTTCATTTGCTTAGGAATAGGGTATTTTATAGATATGAATTATTTTTATGCTGTGTTGAATAGGAAAAGAGGGGCAAATAACCTCTCAAACATTTTGTCTGATTGTCTGAAATTCTAACCATGTGTTTAACTTATTGTTTTTACCCAGCTCAGAAGGTCATTGTTCTTGCCTTTGTTTGAATAAAATCACATTGGTTTTTTGTATTCTGTGCACAAGTATTTCTTGGGTAGGCCACTGGGAAGGGGTGTTAGGAATTCATTCATGTTCCAACAGTCAGAGAGAAAGCTTGACAACCATGCAGTGCCTGGGAGAAGCTCATTGGAAACTTGGGGCCGGAGTTATCATGAGACTTCTGAGCTCCCAAGATCAGGTTGATCCAGATTAGGGTGATACCCATTATTCCTTTGCTGGTGCTTAAATCTATCAACAAAGTAAAGAGAATCTCCTGGGACAAGTCTTCTCAGAATCCCCCATTTCTCCAGGATGGGTAGCCCTGGCTTGGATGGTCAGACCCCACACACTGGCGCCACTACTGTACGTAGAGAAGGCCTGTGGGGAAGAGGAGGGCAAAGGTGCAGAGTGGCTTCGAGAGATGCGTGGGGAGCTAACTTGAAGGGCCCTGCTTTCCACCCCAAACACAGGTCTTTTCACTTAGTCTGAATAAACAACTCTATAACTTATATGTTAGGGTTCCCTTTTTAAAGCTAAACTGAAGCTCAATGCAGTTCATTTGCCTCTGTTGATAATAGCTAGAAAGTGAGTCACCACACAGGACATCTGCAGAGATGTTGCAAGGCTTCTGCACTCAGTGCCCAGAACAGGTTACAGTCAGTAAATACTCCAAACTCGGGGGATTTATGAGGGAAAGCCCTGTGGGCTGAAGCAGTCAGGGAAGGCTTACTAAAAGAATTCTGAGAAGAGCCCAGAGGGGAACCAAGAATGTCCTCAGGCTGCGTGCATCTGGGGATGAGAAAGAGACCAGTCTGGCTCTGCCACTTTGCCAGTAGAGGTGCCCTCAGGTTTGACTCTCCCTCCATCTGAACCTCTGTTGCCTCATATGTGAAATGGAGATAATAACTCCAGCTTCATAGGGTTGTGAAGATTAAATGAGATGGCATTTGTGAAAGTGCTTCACCACACTTGGTGCTTAGTAGAAGCTTAGGAAATGTCAGCCCTGCCCACGCCTCCCCAGTGTTCTGAAGCACATCAGGAGATAGGCAAGCACACCAATAACTGAGGTGGACATGCCCTCAGAGGGTACAGGGTGGTGCAGCCGCCCTCCCCAGAGCCTCCATCTCAGGTCACCAGCCAGAATTCTGAGGCCTAGGACCCTACATCCCTTGAGAATCTACAGTGGAACAGTCGGGCCCAGGCCTGAGGGGTTAAACAGGTGAAGAACGTTCCTTCAAATCCTGCTTCAGATTCTGTAAAGAGCCTGATCTAGTTGAGTTAGGATAAGGCCTCGGGAAGGTATGGGATACTTCAACCCAGCCTGAGAGCAGCATTCATGACACAAAAGCACCCTGAGGGTTTGAAACCCACCTCATCCCCAGAAGTTGTGTCTTATTTTCCAGGGATAGCTCAGAGGTGAAATGCCTTGCTGGGTCATGCAATATGAGGTACATGTTTGCTCCCGCCACCACCAGCAGAGCTAACCATTGCCTCCCCCACTTCCCTTTGAGCACTGCCATCGCAGAGACCTGAACATGGGAGTTTGATCACTTGGAGGCATGTTGGTCCCAGCTCATAGCAGCCAGCATTGAAACTTCTAGAGCAGGCTGGATTTTGGAGACAAGGTACCAGAGCAGACACACACCTGGCTGGCCCTGCCCTCTAGAAGGTCCCAGGCCAGTGCAAGCTGAGCCTTGCATCTGCCCACTCTGGGTTTCCCCAGGGTCTGCCACCCCTTGTTTGGGTTCCTGCTGTTTATCCCCATATATAGTACCCACTGTAATTCACCAATCACCTCCAGGGCAGCATTTTCAGGTAGAGCCCAGAACCTACTTCCTGGGCCATTCCAACCTCAGCAGCCTTTCTTCTCACCACACTAACATACTGCCTGTTCTGCTGACATTAGGGTAGAGCCTGGTTCAAGGAAGAGGACAGGTTTTGTACTTGAGCATCTGGACATGTGACCATCTGCCTCTGTGTCCACATTCAGCAATAGCTTCTGCCTACTCCTCTACCCCACCTAGTTAATTCTCTTCCCACCCTTCCTCCCCCCTCCGCCTCTGACCCCCTTCCCCTTTTCTCCTCTTTTCTTTGCCACCTGGGTCCGCTAACCCTTACCCTCAGTGCCCACCACCCAACGGCTGCTGTAGGAGGCCTTTCCCACCCTGCCCCACACACCATCCTAGCTCCTTTTGGCTCCAGTAGTGTCCATGCTGGAGCCTCCAAGTGTTATGTCATCGAAAACTAGCGACAGAAGATAGATCCAAAGTATGTTATAATAAGAGGCTAGAGGTCAGATTCTGCCTCATACCTGCGTAAGTCATTGCCCCTGCAATTCAGTTTTCTCCTCTGTAAAATAAGCATTGTGTTGGGATCCTGAGTCATAAAAAGGAATGAACATAGATGAACTTTGAAAACATTTGGGCTAAGTGAAAGAAGTTAGTCACAGAGTATGTCACATATTTATCTTAATATGAAATATTCAGAAAAGCAAATCTATAGAAACAAAGATTGATTGCCTGGGACTGGGGGTGGGGAAGGAAGTGACTGCTGATGGGAGATTTTCAGGGGTGATGAAAATAGTCTAAAATTGATTGTGAGGAGTGATGGTGGTATAACAATACACTAAAGAAATTGAGTTATACCCTTTAAATAGGTAAATGGTGTGTGACTTATATCTCAATAAAGCTGTTATATATTTTTTTTAATTAGAATCTTAATAGACCCTACCTCATAGGAGTGTAAGAAATAGAATAATGTATGTAAAGTGTCTAGCTCATAGTAAGCACCGAAAAATGAGAGTTATCTTCCAGTCAAGACAACAGCATAGGCTTGCCTCTTCACACAACCACAGTAGAACAACCATCACTCAGAACTGTCAGAAATTGAGTTGAATGGAAGTGTGACAACTATAGAATTAAAGAAATCATATCGATCCAGATTGGTAGGATGGGCCCAGATGACTTATGAGCTGGTCTCTCACCCACGTGTAATGGATAAAAATTCAGGAGGGATATCTCTGGAGCAAAGAGTCCCAGCCCCCAACCAGGCCCCACAGCCCAGAAAGGTAAGTCCCTGCAACTTTGGGCTGCAAAAACCAGTGGGGATTGAGTCAGTGGAAGAAACTGCGGGATCCCCAAGCAGTTCCTCTTCAAGAACTTACCCACAGACTCATTCCCTCTGAGCTCCAACACCAGCATTAGCAGCTTCAAAAGCATGAGTAGTATACATGGAAAAACTGGAATGTCTGGCATCAAGGTAAGCAGAGGCCATTGTCCTTGTTCTAAACCCTCCCCACAACAGAGTCAATTAGCTGGTGCCATAACTGAGGCTGCATCAACCTGGCTAACTCCCCTTGGAGATCCCCAGAGACTCCACCCCACCCAATATACGGGCTCACCCAAGCTGTTTTTCCATATGAATGGCTGATCTTGGCTCATTCTCACAACCTCCTAAATCTTACCAAACAAGCAACAGCTGGCTTCGTTGAGCCCAGGACCTGGCACTAGCAGCAGCCAGCCTAGATTCACAACTGGACTTTACCTGGGAATCTTCAAGCCCAGCACAAGTAGCAGCCATCTCAGATTGCTTTATAGCTCAGGTAGGGTGCTCCAGGCAAAATACAGGTAAGAGCTGACCTTGGCCTGCACCACCTGGGTAACCCTAGGGCCAGCACACACCCACTGGAGCCCCACTACCCTGGCCCTGCACAGTTGATCCTCCACGGAGGGCAGAGGTTGGTGGTCAGTGGTCACAGCCAATCCTTGCAGCTGACTGGCCTCAATAAATCCCTCCCATTGATCTACCAACAGCAGCCCACACAAAGAGCACACCTTGAGTACCCAAGTTGGGTGATAAGGGAAGCTGTGCCTACATTAGGCCATGCTACCAAGACAACAAGTCAAGGCAGCTCTACCTAATGAATAGAAACCAAGACAGGGAGGCTACCAAAACAAGGAGACAGAGAAACATGGCCCAAATGAAAGAACAGATCAAAACTCCTGAAAATGAGCTAAACAAAATAGAGATAAGCAATCTATCAGATGCAAAGTTCAAAACACTGGTTATAAGGATGCTCAAGAAACCTAGGATCTCAACAGCATGAAAAAGATCCAGCCCTAGTTGGTGAGGCTCAGTGTAATGAGTGCCAGACTGCAAACTGATAGGTCACCAGTTTGATTCCCAGTCAGGGTACATGCCTAGGTTGCAGGCCAGGTCCCCCAGTTGGTCCCCAGAGAAACATTGATGTTTCTCTGCCTCTCTTTCTCCCTTCCTTTCCTTATCTATGACAAATAAAATATTTTTAAAATAAAAATTTTAAAGTTCCAGTCAGAAAGGAGGGATACACTAATGGAAATAAAGTACAATTTATAGGGAGACAACAGTAGAGTGGATGAAGCCAAGAATCAAATGATGATATGGAACATAAGGAATTTAAAAATAACCAATCAGAATAATAAGAAAGAATCTAAAAAATGAGGATAATTTAAGCAACTTCTGGAACAATTTCAAGAGGGCCAACATTCACATCATAGGGGTACCAGAAATAGAAGAGAAAAGGCAAGAAATTGTAAGTCTGTTTGAAAAAATAAAGAAAACTTCCATAATTTAGTGAAGGAAATAGACATGCAAGTCCAAGAAGCACAGAGAATCCCCAACAAGATGGATACAAAGAGGCCCACTTCAAGACACATCATAATTAAAATGCCAAGGTTAAAGATAGAAGTTCTTAAAAGCAGCAAGAGAAAATAAGTTAGGTACCTACAGGTACGTTACCATAAAACTATCAGATGATTTCACCAAAGAAGCTTCGCAAGCTAGAAATATTCACTCATGAAAAGGAGGGACCTGCAGCCAAGACTGCTCTACCCAGCACTAATCATTTAGAATCCAAGGGCAGATAAAGAACTTCCCAGCCAAGAAAATACTAAAGAAGTTCATCATCACCAAACTATTATATGAAATGTCAAAGGGACTTATTTAAGGAAAAGAAGATCAAAACTATGAATACAGCCCTAGCTGGTGTCACAGTGGATAAGGCGCTGGCCTGTGAACCCAAAGGTCACTGGTTCAATTCCCCAGCCAGGGCACATAACCAGGTTGCAAGCCAGGTCTCCAGCCAGGTCCATGGCTGGAGGCAGGTGAAAGGCAACCATACATTGATGTGTGTGTGCCTCTCTCTCTGCCTCTCTCTCTTCCCCTCTCAAAAAAAAAAAAAAAAAAAAAAACTATGAACAATAAAATGGCCAAATTACAAATCTATCAACAATTGAATTTTTAAAACTAAGACAATAAGAATAGAAAGTCATGGATACTGAGTGTTTTGATGATTGCCAGATGGAAGGGGTGTGTGGGGAAATGGGTGAAGAGGTGAGGGATTAAGAAGTACAAATAGGTAGTTACAGAATAGCCACAGGGATGAAAAGTACCGTATAGGAAATGGAGAAGCCAAAGAACTTACATGCGTAACCTATAGACATGAACAATGGTGTGGGGATTGCCTGAACATGGGTGTGCTGGGTGGAGGGGGGACAAAGGTGGAAAAATCAAGACAACTATAATAGCATAATTAATACAATATAATTTATTTTTAAAAAGAAATGAGAGTTATTATCATTGTTACAATTAAGAGACCTGGGAGACCCCTGCTCAGCCTAGAGGGAAACCCTGACCTTTGGACTTTCATAGGAGACAGGTCCATCACCCCTCCACACACACACACATATAATATATGCCCTTATCACCTGAGCTAGCTGTTCTTTCAGGAGCTGAAAGGAGCTATTTTAAAGAACCTCAGGTCAAAGAAACTGAACCAGATCTAGCACTCTGACCTCCCCACTTGCCAGCCGTCTCTTGTCAAATGATTAGACTGTCAGTTAGCGTCTCTAGGATAAGGTTTCAAGTTAGCTAGACTGTATAAATATAGGTGCCAAGCCGGAGGCAGCAGAGACGGTAGTGAATGGCAAGGGAGCAATCAGATTCCTACTACCACCTCCTGGGATGGAGCCCTAAGGAGCCTTAAGGAGGTCCTGTGCTTCCCCCACCCCAGCTGGACTCACAGGTAAGACCCTGTGTTCTCCCCTTCACCCCGGCTTACAGGTTGCAGCCAGGGCCTGGCAGGGATCACCACCATTGCATGGCAGAGCTGATGGAGATTTAGTCCAGCCCCATCTTGTCACCATGAGGGAACTGCAGCCTGACCAGGGCACTAGCAGGGCTGGGACTCAGCCACACCATTCGTGTCACTCACCCAGGGCTCACCCCTTGCTCTGCTGGTTGCCTCTGCTGCACTTTTGCTAATTCCTGTAGATTAAAAGTGGCTTTCTCCCTAATCTGGCCCTGAATCCTTCCAGGATTCCTCCAGAGCATAAAACCCTTTCCCCACGAGGGTCTTGGAGACCCCTTTCCTGAATAGGGATGTTGGAGGCAAGTCTGGCATAAGATCTGGCCCAGGTTCCTGGAAGTTTTATAGAGCCCACTGGAACTCTCCACCCAGTGACCTTCTCAGTGGGGACGCTGTGGAGGTTTTTCCCAGATGGTGGGGCTGGGCAGGGTGTCTAAGAATTGGTCCCCTGACCCCTACTTCAGGGAACTTGTTCCTAATGCAGATTCCCAGACCTAAATCCTAATCACTGGGGTTGAGGGCTGAGAATCCACTCTGTAAACAAGCAGCTCAGGGATCCTGAACTCTCCCTGAAGCCTGAGACTGGTCGGGAACAGGCATGGTTGCCAGACAGTCCTGGGCTCCAATCCCAGCTCAGTCCCTCAGCCTTAGGACCAGCTGAAACCCTCAAAGCCTTTGGTCCCTTGAGAACAAGGTGGGAATAATCATAGCAACTACCTTAGAGTCTTATAAAGGGATTGACTTAGTCCATTCCTGGAAAGCCCTCAGCACGGTGCCTTAGTACAGGAAGCACCCAGCAAACATTAGCGCTCACCGTTACCCCGGGCCTTGCATGCTAGAACTTCCCATCCCTCAAATGCCCAACAGAGTTACTGGGAGGACGGTTCTGCTCTCAGCTTCCTCTTGTACTAGCCAGCGGCAAAGGTCTGCTGGTTGCTAAGGCTCCTCAAGTATCAATTCAGGAGACTGGAGTAAAGGGGCAAGGAGGTTGGGGAGCACTGGCTTCAGGGCAGCCCTTACCGGTGCCCACCCCACCCTACCCCCATGGCCTCCCTACCCCCACCCCACCTTGACGAGTGGGAGTTCTAGAGCCCTCCCTGAAAGGTGAGGCTTTTGACCTGAGTCCATGCCTGCATACTCTACCTCCCGTGTGTGGCTCAGGACTGCCTCCAGCCTCACTGAGGGCCACTGCTCTTGACCAAGCTCAAGCTCAACACCTCTTGCTGTACCATTCCAGCAACCTCACTTCTCTGAGCTTCCCTTCTGCCCCAGTCCATGGGCACCCGCATGCTCTCATGCTGAGAATTGTCTCTTCTCAACTTGAAAACCACCAACCTCTACTGCCCTCTAGATTAAGTGTAGCCCTGGTATCTGAGGCCCTCCACCAAAGACCGCTGTGGGCACCTCAGATTTCCCAACTCCCCCCTTCATTGGGTAGGTTTCCTTAGTCAACATCCCTGCCTGGATGCTTCCAGCCCTGGGCCATCCTTGTACAAGGCTGCACAGAGAAGCAGGGTAAGTCAGCCCTGTCCCTGCCGTTGGTGTCTTCCACCAAGGGGTGAATCCTGAAACCCTGCAGTTAATGAGCTAATCCCACAAGCACGTATGGAATGGGACCAGGGGTAGCTGGAGAGAGTGGAAGTTCGGAAGGGAAGCCCTTGGTTCTCAGCCCCCTGGCCAAGCTCCCCCAGGAAGATAAGTCCAGCCTATCGGGCCCAGCCCAGCCCACGGAATGTTCCCTGCTGGGCTGGCACATCACACATAGAGTCCCCCCTCACCTGTGACTTTGAACAGGTCATTCCACCTGCCTGAGCTTCAGTTCATAATTCTGAAAATGGTGTAAAAATACCTAACCTGTAGAGTTCTTCTATTAGAACCTGAGTAGCCACCAGAGGTTTTGAAGAAGGGACGTTCCAACAACCAGTAACAGAGAGCACAGTCCCCAACTGCCTCCCCCCGCCAGCTCTGAGAATCAGGTCCTCAGATTCCAGCCCAGGACAGAGGAGCCAGCTCCGCCCTGCTGGGGACCCAGCCAGCCCCGGCAGCTGCTGGTCTTCTGTAGGGCAAAGGGGAGTGCGGAAGGAGGCGGGCGGCGGGGGGGGGGGGGGGGGGGGGGGGGGGGGGGGGGGGGGGGGGGGGGGGGGGGGGGGGGGGGGGGGGGGGGGGGGGGGGGGGTACTGCTCCAGCCTGACCACCATGCTGTTGTTCCCCAGCCTGGCTCAGCTGTGCAGACACCAGAGCCTGCACACCGCCCTCCCAAGGAGCCAGATCCTTCTGGGCCTCTCAGGAAGGCCACGCAGAAAGGCAGGAAGTTGGGCTCTGGGAAGAGCCCTGCAGTGGGAGCCAAGGCCTGACTGTGCAGCCCGAAGAAGTCTCAGCCTTTGGGGGAGCCCATTTTCTTTCCCCACAAAATTGGGCAGTGATGCCCACCCAGGCTTTGAAGGCCTCCATAAAATGGCAAAGTTGTGAATATCCATACCACCACCACCACCGCTGGGGCCCTGGGACCCCTGAGCAGAGTAGTGAAGAGAGGGAACCTTGCACCATCACAAGAACCCAGTTGGAGTTCTGTGAATCTGAGCCAGTTTTTCCATCTTAAGCCCCTATTTCCACATCGGTAAAATGGATTTAAATGTCCTTCTTTCCAGAGCTATTTTAAGCCTAGTATCGCAGAGGGAACCAGGCTCTGACACGAGTGCCTGGGAACACTGAGCAAATGCGTGTCTTTGAGCCTCAGTGTGCTCAACCAAGGTGGGGGAAGGAAGAGAAAGCTCCCTTTCAGAAAAGTGATGAGAATTCCGTGAGACTGTGTGTAAAGTTCACTGCGAGGTCCTCTCAGCCCAGTAGCCATTCCCCGCTTCCCTAAGCCATGCCGCACGCTCTCCCACAAGCTCATTCCCGTCCCTGCACCTGGCACACCTGCTCCATTTGCTGAACACCCTTCTCCTGCCCACCTTTGAAGGCCTAGCTCACACAACTCTCCAACTAGCCCCACAAAGAAATTATTCTACTTTTACCCCACAAACAAGAGAAAGGGACTTTCCCTCCTTTGAGTCCCTTTCTGATAGCTCTTTCCTCTGACATTAGTCCAGCCCATCCTGCACTACAATTACTTGTAGACACATCCAATGGCCCTACAAGACTCCTTGAGAGGTCCTTGTGGGCAGGTCACACACAGTTTTTACCCAGTTCGGGATTGCCCGGAGAACCAAGCACAGAATCCAGCATGAGGTAAAAATTAAGAAGGAGTCCACAGGCCATGGCAAGGACTTTGGACTTTGTTCTGTATATGGGGGAAGAAGAGGGGCACAACGAACAGTTTTAAAACAGAGTGACATGATCTGACTTACATGTGCTTGGATGCCAGGTTGTGCCCCTGCCCTAGGAAATCTTTTCCTCCACCAGCTGTCCTGGCCAAATTGTCCAGAATCATAGTCCAGAATCAGTGCACAATTCCACTGCAGTTCAGTGGCCATTAAAATCCATGCAACCATTTATGAAAGTTATACCTCAATTTCAAGTTTACAAAATTTAAATTTAAATTTAAATGCAACTTCATGCTGGAAAAAATCAAGAGATATGGCATAGTCAAGTGACCAGTTTTTACAAGCCAAATCCACACAGCTAAGCTAAACATGACAATGCCCAGACTTCACTTATAAAGCCCCTTGTGGTGCTGAGGGAAGCAGGGGACTGGTCAGGCAGCACTGGTTCCATCTACCTCCTCTGGCCTGTCTTCTAGGGCCCCCTTCCTGCACTAACGCCCAGGACTTCGGAGTGGCCTCTCTTCTTGGGCCTGCACTGGGCCCTTGAGTGACTGGAAGAGACTTCTGGGACCATGGTGGGACTGAAGCCTTCAGAGGTGCCTCCCACAACAGCTGTGAAGTTCCTGGGGGCAGGCACGGCAGCCTGTTTTGCTGACCTCCTCACCTACCCGCTGGACACAGCCAAGGTCCGCCTGCAGGTAGGTGCCCTTTGGCCAAGGATCATTGGTCATATCAAAAGAAGGGCTGAGTTCTCTCCCATGGTACCTACACCATCTGCCAGCAACTCTTCCTCTTTCAGAACCCTGAGCAGGCCACTCACTCTACTGCTTAAGACCCTGCCTTGCCACCTCTTTATTGCCAAGACAAAGAAATCTTTGTTTGTCATGACAAACAAAGTAGGGCCTAGCCCTACTTTGTAAACATAAAGAATAAAGGCAGCCCTGGCTGGTGGCACAGTGGATAAGGTGCCGGCCTGCAAACCCAAAGGTTGCTGGTTTGATTCCCAGCCACAGCACATAACCAGGTTGCAAGCCAGGTCTCCAGCCAGCTCTGTAGCTGGAGGCAGGTGAAAGGCAACCACACATTTATGTCTCTCGCCCTCTCTTCCTATCTCCCTTCCTCTCTCTCTAAAAAAATAATAAATAAATAAATAAAGTCAAAGTAAGGAATTACTGGGTGACCTAAAGCAACCCACTGACCACTGTAGTAGGAAAAGCAGTCTGCCCTCCATTTGCTCTGAGAATCACATCTCACTGTGTCTAACAGCTTGTGAGCTGTGAGCTGCTGCACAAATCTTTATTCTTCTGGGATGTGACAGCTATGGTCACGCCTATTCTCAAAGTCCAGTCCCAGGTAGGTCCCTCTGAAAACTGCCCCATCTGCCCCCCAACAGTCTCCTCACACTTCTGCGGGATGGGGGGTGTTGTCCCTCAGATCCAGGGGGAGAACCATGTGGTGCACAAGGTCCAGTACCGCGGCGTGCTGGGCACCATCCTGACCATGGTGCGCACCGAGGGCCCCCGCAGCCTCTACAACGGGCTGGTCGCCGGCCTGCAGCGCCAGATGAGCTTCGCCTCCATCCGCATTGGCCTCTATGACTCTGTCAAGCAGTTCTACACCCCCAAAGGATCAGACCGTGAGTGCCCAGTATCCTGTGGATACCAGCAGGTGGGCGGAAGCAGAACTTGGGTGTGTAGGTCCGGAGACCAGGGCAGTGCAGACTCAGAAGCAGGGCTGGGATATGAGGAGCTGGTAACAGACACACACGAGGAGACTCAGCGCCCTGTCAAGAGAGCCCCAGAGCCCTGACTCAGGAGAAGAGGCAGATATCAGGCAGGGGCAGCCCTGCAGAGAACCACATCAGGCCCAGAGAGGTGTCAGGTGGTGGGACACCGGCCCACTCTCTCTTCTCCCCAGACTCCAGCATCATCACCCGGATTTTGGCTGGCTGCACCACAGGGGCCATGGCAGTTACCTGTGCCCAGCCCACGGATGTGGTGAAGGTCCGATTTCAGGCCACCATACACCTTGGCTCTGGGAGCAACAGGAAGTACAGCCGGACAATGGATGCCTATAGGACCATTGCTAGGGAGGAAGGAATCAGAGGCCTCTGGAAAGGTAAGTCTGGACTGCAGTCTCAGGGGCCGTCAGCAGAGCTTTCCCTACTGCTGTGCTGGGGCAGAGAAATAAGCAATGAGTGGACTCCTAGCATAGTGCATGCCAGTGATTCGGAACAATCCCTCTGCAGCGCTGGGGCAGAGAAATAAGCAATGAGTGAACTCCTAGCATAGTGCATGCCAGTGATTCGGAACAATCCCACAGAAAATATCTCCTGACCTACCACAGTGCCCCAAATTTACTTCAGTTTGCCAACCCTCACCCTGTGTAGACGTGTCAAGGAGCAGCAGCCATGCTATGGGGCAGGATGTGCTAGGTTCATGCAGAGGTGCAGGTCCAGAGGCAGGAGAGCCCAGGTGGGCTCTGGAGGGAAGGTGACGCTTCAGCTCAGCCTCAAAAGCTCAGCAGGCTCTGCTTGTGTGGGGATTGCTGGGAAGAAATAGCCTTCCAAGCAAAGGCCTAAGAGAGATAACTGCAGGGCATGGAGAAGAAACAGAGGCAGCGGTGAGGAGTGGAGCACAGAGATGCTGTGACGAGGGAGGGTTTCCTATGTGTCTAAATACCTCAAAATGCTGGACTCTCTCCCAAAGGCAGAACAGGGGTCATATGAATCCTTGTAGAAGAACAGTGACCCAGTGAAGATTTAGGGCAGGACCCCTGGCCCTGCACTCCCTTGCTCTGTCCCCCTGGTGCCTGGCCCCATCTGTGAAACCAGGCACTGGTCTTGATGCTTTCCGTGGGCCCTGACAGAGCTACACTCTGTGTCTGTTCCTACAGCCCAGCCTCCCTCTTCCAAAGAAACAACTCCTTTTCTAGCTGTAGGCAAATCTTTGGGGGGTATAATAAAATGTTGATAGATATTACAAATTATCCTCCAAAATGTGGCCCAAACAAACACGGTGGACCTTTCTGTTTTCTGTCTCTAAGGGGGACACGGATAATCTGAGAGTTGTTAACACTAGAAAACGTGTAATCTGCTCTGCTGAGGAGGGCTTTCTGAGACCACTGGGACAGGGTACTATGCCACCCAACCTGGGGCCTGTGGGGGTTCCACTTCTCCTACCCCCCATTTATTGGCTCCCACTCCCCTTTCTAACAGGAACTTTACCCAACATCATGAGGAATGCCATTGTCAACTGTGCTGAGATGGTCACCTACGACATCATCAAAGAGAAGCTGCTAGACCATCACCTGTTCACTGGTGAGGCCCTGGGCTCCAGGTACACAAGCCCCCTGACCCCAGTAGGAAGGAAACTGGAACTCCACGTAATGGGCACCACCCAGAGGCAACTGAGCTTTACAAGAAACAGTACATCATTGTGATGAGTAGGAAAAAGCCCTGAAGGGGAAAGCCAGGGACCTGGGTTCCACCCTAGCCCCACTTCCCACCACCCACCTTTAAGCGAGGCTTACCTACTCTGACTTCAGTTTCCTCAAACAAGGTGGTTGGGTTGAATGACCTTCCAACTTTGGGGTGGCTCAGTTCCATTTTGCCAGTACTTACCAGAAGCTCCACTCAGGGCAGTGAGAGAGATGGAAAATACTACCCTCGTGCTCAATGAGTTGACCATTTAATTGCCAACATAGGATAAGCACATATGGAAAAGAAAGCAAGTGTATTCCCCATCTCACAGCCCAATATTTGCTCTTCCCTTTCCTACTACAGACAACTTCCCCTGCCACTTAGTCTCTGCCTTTGGAGCTGGTTTCTGTGCCACGGTGGTGGCCTCCCCAGTGGATGTGGTGAAGACCCGGTATATCAACTCGCTCCCAGGCCAGTACCGCAGCCCCCTGGACTGTATGCTGAGGATGGTGGCCCGGGAGGGTCCCGCAGCTCTATACAAGGGGTGAGCCTCCCCCTCCTGCCTCCACACTCCCTCCCAGAAAACTCAGGTTCTCTTTTCCTCCTTCTCTTCTTCCTTTCCCTCCTTCTTTCCTTTCCCTTTTTCCTTCCTCCTTCCTTCCTTCTCTCCTTCCTTCCTTCCTTCCTTCCTTCCATGTGCCTACCATTGGTCCATCTGGGGATGCAGTGGTGAACAGCAGAGATTTAAATGCCACAATGAAGATTAAGAACTGTGCAAGTTTAAAAAAAAATACATTGATGTTTCTCTCTCTCTCTCTCTCTCTCTCTCTCTCTCTCTGTCTCTCTCTGCCTCTCTCCCTTCCCCTCTCTCTCTGGAAATAATAATTTTATTTAAAAAAAAAGAGTAAACCAAATTTAATTTGGAGAGTCAGGGGAGGCTTATCTGAGAAAAGGGATTCTAGGCAAAGTGCTATCCCCACACTAGTTGAGCAGGGGAGGAGGGAAAGGTGGTTGGTGATCCTGAGACGTCTTCCAGATCCAGTGCCACAACTGTGGGTCACCACTGCTGGCACCTGAAGTGCCTAGTGTTCACACATTTTCTTGCTTCTATGTCATAGCATTTACTGTTCCCTCTTCATGGAATGCTTTTCCCATACCATCTACATGCTCTTTAAAAAAAAATTTATTACAGTTGATATACAATATTGTATTAGTTTCAGATGCACAACAGGCCAGCACCTTATCCACTGTGCTACCAGCCAGGGCCAGAATTATTCTTTTAAGTAATAGGAATTGCAATATTACCAAACATGTGCAAAAATACATTTACACACATACATACTTTCACACATATTAAAAGTATATACTAGGTTTTGAAGAGTTAATACAAAAATATTTAAAATATGCCAATGGCTTATCTAATTATTACATGTTAAATGATAGTATTTCATTTTATTTTTTAAAGATTTTATTTTCTTTTTTATTATTATTTTTAGAGAGAGGGGAAGGGAGAGAGGCAGAGAGGGAGAGAGACATCAGTGTATGGTTGCCTTTCACCTGCCTCCAGCTACAGACCTGGCTGGACACCTGGCTTGGCAACCTGATTATGTGCCCTGGCTGGGAATCGATCCAGTGACCTTTGGGTTCACAGGCTGGAGCCTTATCTACTGAGCCACCAGCTAGGGCACTCTTTATCTTTTTAAAGCAAACCCTTTAGCATCTCTGGCAAGGCTGGTTTGGTGGAGGTGTATTCTTTTAGCCTTCTTTTGTCTGGGAAACTCCTTATTTCACCTTCCATTTTGCACTTGATCTTAGTCAAAAGGCCAAGAAGCAATCACCTTCCATTTTGAAGAAGAGTCTTGCTGGGTAGAGTATTCTTGGTTGCAAGCCTTTGTTTTTCATTGCTTGAAATATTTTTTGCCATTCCCTTCTGGCTTGTTGTGTTTCCTTTGAGAAATCAGCTGATAATCTTATTGGAACCCCCTTGTATGTTATTGGCTGTTTCTCTCTTGCTGCTTTTAAGATTCTCTCCTTGTCTTTGAAATTTGCCATTTTCATTATGATGTAAATTGGAGTGGGACTGTTTAGGTTCATCTTTATTGGGACCCTCTGTGCTTCCTGAGCTTGCATGAATTTTTCTCTCCTCAAGTTAGGAAGGTTTTCTATAATTACTTTTTCAAACAGGCTTTCTATTCCTTGCTTCTCTTCTTCACCTTCTGGTATCCCTATGATACAGATATTATTATGTTTCATGTTGTCCTCCAGCTCTCTTAAAACCTCTTCATTCATTTTCAGTCTTTTTTCATTTTGTTGCACTACCTGGGATTTTTTTTTTCTACATTGACCTCCAGCTCACTGATCTGATCCTCTGCTTTCTCTAGCCTGCTTTTGATTCCTTCTACTGTGTTCTTCAATTCAGAAATTGTACTCTTCATTTCCTCCTGAGTCTTATTGATGGTTTCTATGTCCTTTTTAATGCTGGTGTAATTCTCAGTAAGTTCCTTGTAGCTTCCCTGGAGTTATTTGTTGTTCCCCTTCTCTATCATCATTATTTTGAATTCCGTGTCTGATTGAGTGCTTGCCTCTATTTCATTTTGCACTCTTCCTGGGGATTCCTCCTTTCCTTATGCTGAGGGTTTATTTCTTTGTTCCCCCATTTTAGGTGACTCTTGTTTTTGCTTCTTGGATTGGTCTGCTTTGACTTACTGTCTTAGCGATGTGACCTTCTGTAGTATGGAGATGCATTTCTTTTACTTCCTGGCTCCACGCTTGGTGATGTCAACTCATGTCCCAGTCTGGGCCTAGTCAGTCAGTTGGAGACTACTAGAGACTCTCTGTCTTTGTCTGTCTCCTTTAGTTGTTAATCCAATTAATCTGTGATCAGTGGTCAGTTTTAGGCACCTTGGTCACATTGCGATGAAGCGGCCTCTTCTGTTCTGTCGGTGGTAATAAGGCTTCTCTCCAGTTGGTGTACTGATGGTTATTCTGGATGATTTCTCCTTAATTAAGTTGTAATTCCAATTTGGTGTTGGGAGAAGATTGGTGTAGCTACACTTACTCTTCTGCTATCTTGGTTCTCCTCCCCATGACTATTCTGTAACTACCAATTTATGCTTGGGTTTTTGTTTTTTTTTAACTTATTTATTTATTTATTTATAGAAAGGGGAAGGGAGGGAAAAAGAAAAGGAGAGAAACATCAATTGGTTGCCTCCCAAATGCACCCCAACCTGGGGCCAAACCTACAACCCAGACATGTGTCCTAACCAGGAATTAAACCGGTGACCTTTTGCTTTGCAGGATAATGCCCAGCCAAGTGAGCTACACCAGTCAAGGCCCAAATTATACTCCTTAATCACTTTACTTTTTTCACCCATTCCCCTCAACACCCCTCTGATGACTGACAGTCAAGTGTACATGCTCTAAATCTTAGCTGTCCTTCCAGACTAGTTCAAATACCACCTCCTCCCCAACACTCTCAAGTACCCTGTGAGCTTCACCAATACTTCCTTGATTCCATTTGTATGGTATTTACCACCTCCTACTTTGTGTTACAGTATTTGTAAGTTTAATTTACCTGCCATGCTATAGTGCAATATAGGATGTAAACCCAGATCTGACTCTGGCATTAATGTTCAGTGCCCCAGTGCTACACTCCCTGAGAGGGGCCAGGCTGAGGGCTCCAGAGAGGCTTTGGTTGTGGTGCCCAAGCTGGTCCCTACAGAGCCAGGCAAGGAGAGTAGGGGCATTCCAAGCAGAAGGAGCAACACAGTCAAAGGTGTGGGAATAAGGGCCTAGCAGGAGCAGAGACGACCAGGAGGGATTAGCAGAGAGAGGCTGAAGAGGAGGGCAGTGCCCAGGTCAAGGCTCCTCCGCGTCTGTGAAGCACAGCTGAGGTGGGGACTCTCCTGGCTGCATTATCACAGGACAGGCAGGCTCTCTGAAGATTAGATAAATTTGCTGTTACACCATCTTCACTCTGTGGTGCCCCAGCTTCTAGGTGCCCCGACAGGCACCTCACCACGGGTAACTACTCAGGATGTAAGTGAGCTCAGAAACCCTCAGCAGCAGAGTGGAGTCAGGTGGTTTTAACAGAGCTACTTAATCCCATCGGACCTCAGTTTCTGAAAAAGATAGCTGGCAACAATCCTATCTGTGAGGATAACTGCCTGAAACAGTAACCTGACTTAAAATGTTAATTTCCTCTCCTGGTTCCAACTTCTGCCTAAATTCCATCAGCAGAGAAGAAAAAGGCTGAACTAACTTTAGAAAATGTTCATGACTACCACCAGTCTAGGTCTGTTGGCACTACCACTGTGATTGGCAGAGCAGAGCAGAGCAGACCTCTTTGGGAACTTGTTCCACTCTGCCTGATGTTGTGGTGGTTTTTCTCATCAGGTTTACACCCTCCTTTCTGCGCCTGGGAGCCTGGAATGTGATCATGTTCGTAACCTACGAGCAGCTGAAAAGGGCCTTGATGAAAGTCCAGATGCTCCGGGAATCTCCGTTTTGAATTGGACAGCCCACCTGGGTGCAACTGGAACAGAACCAGTTAAGAGCAGTATAAATCAGTGGGTCCACGCTCACAGGGCCACAGACCCACACATGTTTACAGAATTGTTTGCTTGCTGCTAACTCGAGAAACGAAAGGAGAAGAGGAGGAAGGAGTCTGGTCTTCAGTGCGTTGTCTTAGAACATTTTGGTTTTGCACTGACAAGATGGAAAATAAATTATATTAATTTTTGAAACTTATTAGGTTGGATGCCTAACATTTAGGCTAGAGAGGATAAACCAAAACAGATCCATCTGGATAGAATGGAAGTGTATAAGCTGAAAAATCTGATTAGACAAAGAAAGAAAAGACTGCAAGTGCTAGAGGGAAGTGGCACATGATGACTTGGCAGCCAGCTAAGGAGTGTGGAGTGACACTGCCCAAGCAACACTGCAGCTGGGGATTAGCCATGGACCACCAGCCACATGCGTAATGTTTGCTGTGTAAAACCCATCGGGATTCTAGAAAATATTAAAAAAAAGAGAAAACCTAGAACCTGTGCCAAAGGAGCACCACTGGGCCAGTGTGAGGCTGAGACTCATCCCTGATGACCCTGGAGAATCCTGAGGACAGCCTCAGTCTCCTTTCCTGTAAAATAAAACTCCCATTCCTGCTGCTTCACCAGTGTAGTGTGAGGATCAAATGGGGAGGGAGCTGGACAGGTAAGCACTTTATAAAAGCAAAAGTTCTATACAAATGTAAATATAAGGACAAGGCCTTGGGATAGGTTTTGTCAGGACAGTGAGGGAGTATGAGGGAGTACCAGGGAAGTTTTTGAAAGACAGTTGACTAGAGATGCGGCTAAGGGAACCAGGGACCCATGGACAGAGGATGACACATGGCCACAGGACCCCCCCTCCCATGCAGCCCCCATTTCCTGGCCAGACTATGAGGCACCTTGAAGAGTTTGAGGGTTGAGGGGAAAGAGGTAAATGGTAAGAATGACAGCCTAAAGCAGTAGGCCTCAGAATTTTTGGAAAATTATTATGACTTAATAAAGGAATTCACGCCTTGGGTGTTCAAATGCAAGCAGCCACTTTTCTGCCTTCTCTTTCTTGGACAGAATTTCCCTTTCTCACTTCAGGCTTCCTGTTTGTGAGGGCTGAGCCAGATCTGGCCCCACACACCCACACACCCCACCCCACCTTACTAGCAGACTAAGCACCAGGAGGAACTTTCAGCAAAATCATCCCTCCTTCCCGCACTGACTCCTCTGCACCCTGGGGAAAAAAATGAATATCCATTTACACTCAGCACTTTGTTAAGTTTAAATTATAATTTGAGATCATCTACATATACAAACTGGAAAATACAAACAAAAGCAAAAAATGAAAGTTATTGATTTAGTGTCTGGTTTGGCTTTCAAATAAAATTCATATTTAGGGCCCTGGATGGTAGCACAGTGGATAAGGCGCCAACCTGCAAACCCAAAGGTTGCTGGTTTGATTCCCAGCCAGGGCACATAACCAGGTTGCAAGCCAGGTCTCCAGCCAAGTCCTTAGCTGGAGGCAGGTGAAAGGCAACCATACATTAATGTGTCTCTCTCCCTTTCTGCCTGTCTCCTTTCCCCTCTTTCTGAAAAAATAATAAAATATTTTTTTTAATTCATATTTAAACATTTCTTTTGAGTTGACTGACAAGTGCAGTTATGTGTGTGTGTGTGTGTTGTGTGTGTTTGCACGTGCATGTAGGGCTAATGAGAGGAGCTGGCCAGGCAAAGATCTGAGGAAAAGTGTTCCAGGAAAAGAGAACAGAACAGTCTGTGGGAACGAGCTGGGCATGTTCAAAGAACAGAAAGAAGGCTCATGTGACCAGCCTACAGTGAGCGAGGCAGCATAAATGAGATCATTCATTTATTCATTCATCAAATATGTAAGAGCTGTGCCAGAGGCTGAGAAGTCAGAGGAGGGCCAGTTCTTGGGAGAGTTTGGCAGAAAAAGGAAGGAGAAAAAAGCCCTTGTAAAAGGGGTAAGAAAATCTTTCAGGTTCAATTTATACACATACACTAGAAGTGAGGAAACATTGAAGGTGAAGGGGAAAGACTGCAGAAGCAAGATCCTAGAGACAGAAGAGCACAGAATAATGGATATAGGTGGAGAGAACCAAGCTAGAAAGAACACAAGAGAAATAAGAGTCATGCAGGCAAAATTTTTGAAATGCAGATAAGCCAAATGAAGGCATTCTCCAATCTTCTCATTGATATTTGAGGAATGGTCACATGAGAATAGGTTAGTGGGCCTAGGTGATTGTTTATAAGAAAGATGATTTTAAGAGGTCTTTTTTCCCTTAAAGTGTAATTTAAGGGAAAATTTATTATTAGATCCTCTGATACACTAGACACTGTTCTCTGTTCTCTGTCACATGGAGCTGTCGGAAGCCCTCACCACAAAGCAGCACAAGCATTTTAAAGTGCATCAGTGACGTCTCCAGCAGGCTCCCCGCAACTGTCCCAGGGTCTTGCATCACAGACATGGAGCTGCACAGCCACCCACGGAACAAGCTGCCTGCCAACTTGTGACAGGGTCTTGGAAATTCACAGAGTGCAATATGCAAAGCAGGTTGTCCTCTACACACCCACAATCAGTTATGATACAGAAATATGACTTAAACATGTCAAGAGAGGTGGATGCAAATGCTTCTAGGAGCTATTATAGTCAAGGTTTTTTCATGCTGGACCTTTATCATTTATTGGATATTATGGCAAAGGGGGCTGAGGATAACTCCATTTATTTTTTATTATACCAAGATTACAGAGGACATGAACAATGAGAACATTTATGCTTCGTTGCCCAGTTTACTAGGGCTGGCTGTCTACATTTTCTTGGCATGAAAGGGTAGCCGTACTTGATATTGTAAATCAGTGTAGATCATCAATTTTTTCTTTTTAAAACTTGAAGAATGTTTCATATGGTGTGTGTCCATTTGAAGAATGGTCACATTGTCTACTAGTAATGCCAGTGGAAACTGCCTTAGAGGCATGGTAGGTGGTGTAGGCTGCTCAGATCTCAAAAATGATAAAGATATGCACAAATATACTGTAGATAACACCACTGACTCAGATCCTCAATTCTCCAGATCACTAGATTACTATGTGATACATAGTTTATATACAAATTATTTATTTGAATGTATCAATATCTAATGACAATTTTATTCTCTTGATGATTGTGTAATGAATTAAGTACAAGATAACTAGGCAATAAAACTTTCAAACTACATTTCTTTCCACAGTTGGGCATACTAATGTTGCAGAGCTTGCAAATGTCCTTGAGATAGGTTTTCCCTTGCTAAGAATGGTGTTTCCATCCTGGCCGGTGGCTCAGTTGGTTGGAGCATCATCCCAAACACCAAAAGGTTGAGGTTCAGTCCCAGCAAAGGCATATACCTAAGTTTCAGGTATGATCCCTGACTGGGGCTCATACAGGAGGCATCTGATCGATGCTTATTTCTTACACTGATGTTGCTGTCTCTTTCTACCTCTCCATTCTGCTTTCTCTAAAATCAACAAACAGCCTGGGGGGCGGGATTTAAAATGAAAAAATATATATTATATATTTCTTAAAAAAAAGAACGGTGGTTCCATGTATTGCTGATTAGGTTTTGCCCATAAGAAGAGAGGGAAATAATGTGGCTCAACTTCAATGTTTAATCTGTAAACAGATTTAAAAGTACTTTCCATCAACAAAAGATAATTTTATCACTAGATGGCAGGAAAATAGGAGCTTTGTCAGCTCTGATACTGATAAAAGTCATCAAGATTTAGCTGACACAGCCAGTGTAAGTGCTCTCTCTACAGTATCCACAAAGCTTATTGATTTCCTATTTGATTCAACTCTTACCTTTTTAACACATTGTTGACCGGTCATGAAATTACTGTGTTTTCAAGTCCAAACATTGTTGACTCATGCTTGCACTTCCATTAGCTTTTGCATAAAACTGCCAGTCAACAATATGTTAATGATGGGCAATCTTTGGCCCAAAATTGGCAAATTCTCACATAAATCTCTGGATAGCTTCCTAACAGAACTAGAAAAGGTTCAAAACACTAGGGAGAAGTGCAGAGATATTTTGATCAGATGCTTATCTGAGAACACAGCACTATCTCTGCATATTAATAATGATAGAGTCACACAACTGCATAGCCAGAACCACCCAGTTATGGTTTTCTTAGGAATCTCTTAACACTCTGGAAGCCTTGTTGATTTGGACCTAGTGACTTACAATAGAATTCAAAAAATAAAAAAATTATACATTGCTTGTTTCCATGGCTCCTCTCACTAATGAATTCAGCCCATCAGCAACTAGAATGCCCCAGAACATTAGACCAGTTATTTAGAAGTCACTGCCCAGAAGTCAGAGCCTCATTTATTTTACTGTCCAAAGGTACAAGACTTTAAAAATCATCAGATATATTTCAGGGTTATTATTGAGCCTTAGTAATGTTTTTGGAGTCATAATCCTGAAGTAATCCCTATTTCAGATTAGTGCAGATGTTGGATGATGGGATGAGAGAAACCTTTTCCATTTGGTAAAACAAGGAGAGTTTGCTTGTGTCAGTATGGGTTTTCATAAACATTACAAAAATCAAGGAACAAAATGGGCTTGCAGGAATTTTTGTGTATATGTCCTCATGTCTATGCAAACAGAAACCTTGGCTGCTTCTGGTGAGAAAGGAGAACATGATTTAACTTCCAGCTAAGAGAAAATGAAAGTACAGAATCATCTTAAGTTGTCATTGAGGAAGCAACGAAGGCTTCAACAACAAAACAGAATTCTGATGTTGCCACACCAGAAGCCAACTGGTTTCCTCTTAAGCTGTTTCTCATTTTAGTTCAGAGCTGTTTAGCTGTTTAGCTCTGAATTAAATGAGAAAGTTTGTATAGAACCGCTATAAACAAACTTTTCAGAAAAGAAAGCCTTCGAAAACTCTGACATTCTATTATAAAACTGCCTTTACATGTCCTTAACTGTTTGCTCATACTAGGAAGGTGCTTCAACACTGGATATTCACATGGAGGCTGGCCTTTTCCAGTTTGCTTTACCATCTTAAGCTGGTCTGGTTTTTGCACTTGAATGTAAGACCAGCAGTGGATGGGAGATCCCACAGTGTGAGAAATAATTCTTTAACTGGACTTTTCCATTTCCACTTGGCTTTTGCTTCTGCTTCTGCCAGGGCCATGTGCTCAGGTGTTTTTCTTTCCTGTGTCAATGAAAAATGAACCATGTAATAAACTGGACAAGCTCAGTGACTGAAAGTAACCACACAGGATAGTCCGATCACAAATACCTAACTGGGCAGGTCATAGCAGGTAGTCACATCCCAGGACTTTAGCAAAGGTCAACATTTACCATAAGTGACCCATGGCCATTCTTCTTATGCATCCAGGATAACATACCATCAAAATGTCAGAGTAATTTTCTTTTCTAGACTTCTCGAAAGCACAACCATAGGCATCAGAACATAAGGCCACCAGAGCAAGAGGACCACAGAACCCCTCATTGTTATCTTGTTTCCCCATACCATCTCTATATATTATAAATATTAACTATCCTGTACCCACCAATGCATTGTAAAAGAAGTATGTTTATCTATTTTGCTTTTTATCCAATCCTACAGATTTCTCTGCTCTACTTTCTCCCACCTCATTAAGCCACCACCAGATTTCATGTAGTACCTTCCTTACATTTCCCTGATTCTAAATGCATAAAAGGAACTGCAAAACTGCTGTTCTCCAGAGCATTTTTTTTTTCCTGTTTGTCACACATATGCCCACTTTCTGTTTTGCTAAGAAAGAGGTGTCCAATTGTGTGACAATTCCTTTCCCACAGAGGAATGCCACAACTGCCACCACCGGAACAGCTGCAGACCAGTAGCTGCGGAATCCAGAGCATTTTCTTAATCCCTTGAGATCTTGCTTCTGGGCATCTCCTAAAAAACTTTTGTTAAAATAAACTATCATAAAACTTTTCTATAGATTGGGATTTTTTTCCCCTGGACACCTGGTATAACTATAATTCCCATTCCAGCTATAGTTTCCATCTTACAAGTTTTTCTGCTTGTGGACAATACAGAAAACACACACATGGAGCCTGACCGAGGTTTACTAGAGGGCTCACCATTTCTAGGCTGTGTGACATTAGGTGGGTGATTTAACCTTCTTGGGACTCCGTCTTCTCATCTGTAAAATGGAGATTAACACCATCCTCACAGGGAGTATCCACACTGAACCCAAACTTAGTAACTACACTCAACAAACATTCATTTCCCCTGGTCCTCCAATTAATTACACCTTTTCAAGGCACTTTCAACAGCAGCTCAAAGTGCATATAGTAAGCCTCTGCTATATATCTATATCTAATTATATATATATATATATAGCCTTTAAGTGTTGTGACACTAAAATATAGGAAATACCTTCCATGTCTGGAGGAGCTTACAGTGTCCTCAGGGAAGCAGCTTCCCCTTACAGCAGTCCTGGGGCAGTCAAAGATGAAAACAGGAAGGGACAGTGGGTACACAAAAGTAGGGACCTAAGAGTTCAAGGGCGAACGGACACTTGCACATGCATGCCTATTCCGGCCACAGCCCGGGCCCTACTCGGCCTCCTCACTGGCGGGGCGCGGGCCTGCTCGGTGACGCTTCGAGCCCCTGCCCCACCCAGGCCGGAAGCCCCGTAGGGTCCCCAAGGCCAGGCCGATCCGGGGCGGAAAGATAAAGGAAGCCCAGCTGCTCCCAGCGGCAGTTGAAGGCCACCGGCTGCTGCAGCTCGGATTGGCTCCTTCCTCTGACAACGCGATGGTTTTAACCAATCGCCAGCGAGGTCGGTCGAACGCTGGGTCCAGTGGGAGCCCGCGCCCGCGCCCCGGGCAGGCGGGCGGTTTGCGCAGGCTTGGGGCGCGGGCTGGGCTAGTGAAAGGAAGGAGCGCACCCACCCCCCGGGCGCCAGGCCACTATTAGAAAGAGCCCTGGCAGGGACGGTTGAGGGCAGAGGCGTGTGTCGCCCTGGGCAGCCTCTGCTTCTTTCCTGGCGTCAGTCTTCCCATCTTCACAGTGTTGGCGGAATGGGGGGAGCCAGTGACCGCGGGGGAAGATCTAAGCGGTAGACTGGGGATCCGCCCGCACGGAAATCGGTGTGGAGGAAGGGGTGCGCCGTGGGGACCCCGGCGGAAAGACAGCGGCTCCAAAGCGGTGCATCTCGCAGACAAAGGGCCCACAGGCCCCGCCCTTCCCCGCAGGCCCCGCCCCCCAGGGTTTAAGTACCCGCGGTAACTTCAACCGCCCTCACAGCAAGTCCCAACGGCTCGGCCTTCTGGTTCTCTGCGTCCTCCACGCGCCCGACTGCCTACCGACAGAGCCACCCGCTCTCTGTCTCGAGTTCTCCCTGCGGCCCGGTGAGCCCGGCCCCGGCCCGCCCTGGCCCGCCTGGTCCTGCTCCGCTACACGTGCTCCACGCCTGCTACCCCGGCGCTGCAACCCGCGCGCCTCCCTTTTTAATTTCCCTCCTACTCCCAGCCTATTTTGTATTTTTCCTCCCCGTCCTTCCTTTATTTAATGTCTTCTTTCAGTCTTTTCCTATCTTTACCTCGCGCGTTCGGTTGGCTGTAATTTAAACCATCACCCTCCCACTTCCCTCGGCCCGAATGCCCAGCCCTGCCTTGGGTCGGGGGCCTTCTGGCGCATCTGCAACGCCCGGAAGGACTTCTCCCTCCCCCGGGGGCTCCAGGCCGTTGCTGGCGTTAATTCTGCCGGGATGGGGCTTTGAGCCGCTCGAACCGGCTTCTGCTGGGCTCGTCCAACCTCGAAACCCTGCTCTGGGCCCTAGTGGATTCTCAGCGTCCATCATGACTTCCCCACCTCCCCACCCCGCACCCACACTCGTACTCATCCGTATGCTGACCGTGGAGGGATGCTTCCCAGAACACTGCCTGCCACCGAAGCAGAAGCCTAGAAGAGCCAGTGTGTCATACTAAGAGAGCAGAAAGGGGAGGGAGATTTCCTGGGTTCATTTCCCCCTTAATTACTCCCCAGCTGCCTGGGCATATGAACCCTGTTTCCTCCCCCCCCTAGGCACTGACTGAGTGGGCTGGTGGCCCTTTCCTTGCTGGGGTGTGTTTCTTTAAGGTGAATTTCCTTCTGAACTCTCCTCCTTTGCAATTATCCACAGGACACATAGTATGAACTTTAGGTGTTTCGTCTCCCAGCCATTTTCTATGGAAAACCAACAGAATCAGGCCATGATAGCTGCTGGCAGCTTTGAAGAACGGGACACCTTTAGAGAAGCTTGATCTTAGGCCTCAGCGTGAGACCTTACAAAGCCGGGTAAGAGTCCAGCCTAGGGGTTCTTCTGCTGTCCCCTAGTCCTATAGTCTGGGGTAGGGGTGAGGGGTCAGCAGGACATTAACAAAAATAACCACCACTCCCCAATGAAGTTGTTCTTCACAGTTCACAAAGCACTGTCATGTATCCCTGGTCTCATTCTGGCTCTTAAGCCGACCCTGAGAAGCCAAAGATAATACGGCCCCCATTTTACAAAGGAGGAAATTGAGGCCCAGTTAGGACAGTGATTGGCCCTGGGTCACTCTGGGAATCAGAAGGATAGGAACCTATTGTTTTAGCCATATCGTTGACTCCAGCTTTGACTGTCCCTGCAGCTAGTAATAAGATGTACTTTTTTGGACACTGAAACTGTATTTGCCAGGAACTGTAAAATATGATTAACTTTCTAGGCCTGAGTTTTACAACTCTTCTTAGTAAGGTCTTTAGCAGAGGTGACCTTTACAACTCCATACTCACGCCCTGAAGGACCTGATTTATGGCAAACCCAAGGCAACATTGAGAATGGTACTTGTCTTTGAGGTGGGCAGGGGCCGGGTCTTGCTCTGTTGTGACGCTCAGTACAGCCTCAACCCAGCTCCAAGTCAGTACATGAGACTAAGGCGATCGTGTGTCTGATGCCCAGAGAAGGGATGCCATTTGCCTTCACATTCTCAGAATTGTCATGTTGGCACAGGAGAATTTGGCCGTTGGACTTATTTGTGAAAGGCCAGGCCTGGATCTGGGACTGATAAAACAGCAGGAAAGAAATGAGCTGGGCACCAGTGCAAAGCAAACAGCATAAGCTTTAGAGCCTCGAGATATGGCTCCCTTAGCAAGTTCCCTCTTTATCTCTAATGGAAGTGAGGACAATCACCTCACAGGGCTCTCTGAGGGGTAATAGAGCACCCCAGGCAGTGGGGTGGAGCACCTCCTCCAGAGATGGGGAAGGTAGGGACTCTGCAGCACCTTCATCAACCCATTGTGCCATTTGAGTGCCTGTCTTCATTGAGCCTCAAGTGAGCTAGGCTCCAGGGAAATGAAAATAAGCCTGCCCTATAGGAGTTTCTGATGCAACCGAGCAGGGGAGTTGGCTGTGGACTTCCCTATTTGCCTAGCCACCAGGGCTTCTAGGAGGAAGAAGCTTACTAGCAGTTTCCCTGTTCACAGCTGACTCTCACCACATCCTCCCCTTACTGGTCAGCTCTTTCCTACTGGCCCCAGCAACAGGAGCAGCCAATCAGGCTGGGCTCAGAGAGCAGCTGCTCCAAGGACATCAGGGAAGAGAAGCAGGTCATTCTCATTGGGGTGCTGGGCTCACCTCCTCCCTTAGGCAGCCAGGGAGGGAAGGGTGGTGTTCCAACTCTGAGAACAAAATGGAGCCCTTGGTTTCCTGTGTTACTCTTTGTTATCTCTGACTTGCACCTCCCACCGCCACCTCTTTGATGGTGAACATGAGGTTCCCCTGTGGTGGAGGGGGATGTTCCCTGAGTCACACAGGTGGGCAGCAAAGATAGTTGAGCACCTGAACACTACTATGAGCTCTGAGAATTTCCTGGCATCTCTCAATGTTGAGCTAAATGATACTTTTTTTTTTTTTCCAGGTTTGTGTGTGTGTGTGTGTGTTTTAAGATTTTATTTATTTACTTTTTAGAGAGGGGAAGGGAGGAAGAAAGAGTGAGAGAAACATTAATGTGTGGTTGCTTCTGGCACACCCCCAACTGGGGACCTGGACTATAACCTAGGCATGTGCCCTGACTGGCAATCAAACTAGCAACCCTTTGGTTTGCAGACCAGCACTCAATCCATTGATCCATACCAGCCAGAGCTAAATGTTACCTTTTCAAATCTAATTACTCTTCCTAACCTCTCCCCAACTTTCTGTTGGAGATGTTCTCTCCTCTGCAGTTTAACAGTATGTTCTGCAAGTCCTAATGCAGCTTGAGTCACCTACCTACTCCCTGTGCCAGAAAGCAAGCCCTCTCCAGGGATAGATGCTGTCTCCTGTATCTCAGTGAGCTAGGACCTAGCAAAGCAGTCTTGTTGAAAGAATGATTCAGGAGAGCCCAAACTATGTGAGGGCCAGGGAAGAGAAGGAGATCGATGGTTTGGGAAAGAACCGAATTGGTCTTGTCCATTCCTTTTTTCCAGACTTAGACAGTTCCAAACCCAGTGTAGCCTCTCCTGCTTAAGAAGCCCAGGGCATAAGCCTACAAGTGGGCCCATCAGGTTCTGATCTGGCTTAAATCTTTCCCCACTTCTGTCTGCTTTCCAGACAGAGCTGCAAAAGCAGTAATGTGGGCATCATCAGTGAAATTTCTGGACCTAGCAGACAGGCCTGGGCCAGGGCCTGTTTGAGGCACCACTAGGGTATCTGTGATCCAGACTCTCCCTGTGGTGAAAGGGAGGGAGCTCTTCACTCAATCTGGGCTCCTCGGGCAGGAATGTTTCTTCAGCCCTGGAACTCACTCCTATTTTCCCCTCATAGGGTTCGCTCTGGTCCTTGCTTGGGGAGGTGGTGCTGTCAGGGAAAGTAGGGGTGGGTTGGTGAGCAGGAAGAGCCTAGAGATACTGATGATGATGTGGCTTCTCTCTCCTTGGCTTAGATTCCGGCAGAGTTCCTGTATCTCATCTTGGTGGTGGTTGAAGGTGCCCCCTTCTCCAATTTGTCTTCATCTCCTGGGAGGTAGCAGGAAATCAGCATCATGGTTGGGTTTAAGGCCACAGATGTGCCGCCTACTGCCGCTGTGAAGTTCCTTGGGGCTGGCACAGCTGCCTGCATTGCAGATCTCATCACTTTTCCCCTGGATACCGCTAAAGTCCGGCTGCAGGTGAGGGGACGAAGCCTAGGGATCCTGGTAGTGTCTATTCTATTCCCTCCCTGAGATTCAGATTCCTCAAGGGGCAGTGGGGTGATGGGAATTGTAAATTTTAGAGACGGGGATGGCAACCTGCACATCCCTATACTTGTCTTGGCCTTGCAGATCCAAGGAGAAAGGCAGGGGGCCGCTCGAGCTGCAGCCAATGTCCAGTACCGAGGCGTGCTGGGCACCATCCTGACCATGGTGCGCACCGAGGGTCCCCGCAGCCTCTACAACGGGCTGGTCGCCGGCCTGCAGCGCCAGATGAGCTTCGCCTCTGTCCGCATTGGCCTCTATGACTCTGTCAAGCAGTTCTACACCAAGGGCTCTGAGCGTAAGTGTGGAGTTGGGTCCTAGGCTCCTTGTCCTTTTTGTCCTTTTCTTTTCAGTAACGATTGATCCTAGTTAATTTTGCTGCATAGCTCCTTTAGGCTTCAAGATCCCGCCCTGGCTGGTGGCTTAGAGGATAAGGAGCCAGCCTGCAAACCCAAAGGTCGCTGGTTTGATTCCCCAGCCAGGGCACATAACCAGTTGCAAGCCAGGTCCGTAGCTGGAGGCAGGTGAAAGGCAACCATACATTGATGTTTCTCTCCCTCTCTGCCTCTCTCCCTTCCCCTCTCTCTAAAAATAATAAATAAAACCTTTAAAAAAAAAAAAAGAAAGAAAGAGAAGATCCCTAGGAGGATTAGAAGAAGGGAGAGCTGGAAGGGTCCTGATTCTCTTAAAGATTCCAGGGCTCTCGGGCTGTTCCAGCTCTGAGCAGAGCGTCCTCCCATGACAGTCCTCACAACCACCTAGAGTGTAGGTGATGTTGTCCCTGTGTTACAGGTGAAGAGACAGGCTTGCAGGGGTGGAGGGTGGACTTGGCCAAGGGCACATAGTGGGAAGCCGGAAAACACATCCAAGACTTCTGCTTTCAAGGCCAGCACACTTCCATTTCTTCTCAGCATGCCATGCCCACACTATTTTACACATGTGGAAACTAAGAACCCGGGTTATAGGTTCTTTTCCCAGAATTACGTGGCAGGAAGTAGATCTGGGATGAGAACTCAAGTCTTCTGTGCTCCAGTCCCAGGAAAAGCCACTTCTCTCAACCCTAGGTTATCTCATTTGTCAAGTGGAAACAATTCTGGTTTCTCAGGGCTGTTGAGCAGGTTCAATAAAGTGGATGAAAATACTCAATGAAAGAAAGCACTAAGTCTCTTTGTCCTACTCCCTGCTCTGTCCCAGTGCCTAGCAAGTAGCACACAGTAATATTTTGTTTGATGTGAGGAGTTAGAGCAAGAGCTAGTCTGGATCCTATTCCCTGAAGGCACGAGCTTAGTCACATGCTGTATTTGGTGAGGAGGAGCAGAAAATGAGTCCAAGCCCAGCTGGATGCCGACTCCCTGGCTCTCTCCCCACAGATGCCGGCATTGGGAGCCGCCTCCTGGCAGGTAGCACCACAGGCGCCTTGGCTGTGGCTGTGGCCCAGCCTACAGATGTGGTAAAGGTCCGGTTCCAGGCTCAGGCCCGGGCTGGAGGGAGCCAGAGATACCAAAGCACTGTGGATGCTTACAGGACCATTGCCCGAGAGGAAGGGTTCCGGGGACTCTGGAAAGGTGTGTACCAGATGTTTCTTCCTCCCCTTCTTGCTTCTCCCCCATTCCCTGATCTCACATAGGCATCCCTTCCTTCTGTAGGGACCTCTCCCAATATTGCTCGTAATGCTATTGTCAACTGTGCTGAGCTGGTGACCTATGACCTCATCAAGGATGCCCTCCTGAAAGCCAACCTCATGACAGGTGAGTTAGAGTAAATAGTGCTGGGTCTCACCCTTCCCCCAACCCAGGATCAGATGTGGGAATCAGGCTGCCTAAGGACCACATATTGTTTCTCTTCTGCTCGTGCAGTGAGTTTCCCTCTCACCACATTGAGACCAAGTGGGATGAAGCTCCCACTTTGCACACTGAGGCACTGAGGCAAGATGGGCAAAATGTTCCTTTCGTCCCCAGGAGACATCCCAGTTGGAGTCTCTGTCTCTCTCAAACCATAAGACCCCAGCTACTTAAATAATCTCTCTCCTGGAATGATGGGGTGAAGAGTCCTGACTCTTTTGCCTGCTCCTTCTCCTTGACAGATGACCTTCCTTGTCACTTCACCTCTGCCTTCGGGGCAGGCTTCTGCACCACTATCATCGCCTCCCCTGTGGATGTAGTCAAGACGAGATACATGAACTCTGCCCTGGGCCAGTACAGCAGTGCCGGCCGATGTGCCCTCACCATGCTCCAAAAGGAGGGTCCCCGAGCCTTTTACAAGGGGTAAGCCTATGACCCACCCACCCAGATCCAGGCCTCCTATCACACAGGTGGGAGAGAACCACCTGGAACTGAGTAGCAACCGTATATTAAACTCTTTCATATCATTGTCCTGGTACGTCACCAGCCTTCTCTCTTATGCTCTTACCTCCTTCCTCATAGAGTTGATACTTTAGGAGTATTAAAATGGAGACTCAGAGGATTCTTGGCCATACAGCTGTGAGGCTATGGTCCCTGGACCCTCCCAACCTCCTTTGGGACAGAGCAGCTGGGTTGGATTGGATGCCAGGGCCCACTGGGGTGAGGAGGAGGTGGAAGCGCCCCCCATGACCTGTGTTTTCTCCCCTCTAGGTTCATGCCCTCCTTTCTCCGTTTGGGTTCCTGGAATGTGGTGATGTTTGTCACCTATGAACAGCTGAAACGGGCCCTCATGGCTTCCTGCACTTCCCGGGAGGCTCCCTTTTGAGCCTCTCCTGCTGACAACCTGATCACCTCTGGCTTGGCTTCAGCTGCAGCCAGGCCCTCCTTCCCTTCCCTCGCTCCCCACCCTCTGCTCCCATTTCTGCCACCTCCCCCTTCCCTCTCCCCACAGTCTCTCCTCTCCTCCCTACCTTATCTCCCCATTGCCTCTCAGTCCTAGTGGATGGAGTTGACCCCAATTGACCTATCCAACACTGGGAGACCTGACACCTTCCAGGATCCCAAGCCGCTCAGCCCAACTGTTTAAGATCCTGTCTCCAGCCGGAGAGCACATCCCCTATAAAACAAGCTCAACCTTGGTGTCTCCTCCCTCTCTCATAGCTGTTACCAGAGATCTTAGTCTAGTGGGCCCTTTTGGTTCCTGGTGGGCATGGGAGGAGCTACCCTGACTTGGAAAAGGGGGTGTGGCCCACTTTCCACCTCCAGTGTCCCATCTAGTCTGTTTCTTTTTCCAAACCGGGCCGTGGGCTGAGCTGGCAAGCAAAGGAGCCCAGAGTCACAGCAGTGGCTTTGCTCTTGCCACACTACTTGAGCTTTTACTTCCTATAGTGCCTGGTACTCCAGCACCTGCCTTTCCAGCCCCTCAGCTGGCCCCAGGCCTGTTTATTTATCTGCAAAATGAGTGTTCCTGCCTCCCTTGTATCTCTGGTGCTTCTTGGAAGATTCAGAGGAATGTGGGGGGTGTTGTGGGCTTATTTTACTTCATTTTACAAATAGGAAAAGTATCTCCCCAAAGTCCCAGGCCTAGTGAGGGCCGATTGGGCTGATTCCCATCCTTAAGAGACAGTGTTGTTGCACTGGGAGGGCAGGCCACAGGGCAGACACCTGTCACTGGGCAGAGGGTACTTTCCACCTGGAGGCTCAGCCTCTCCCCAGGCCAGAGATCCCAAGGAGGCAGTGATAAGACAAAGCTTAGACTGCACAAGGGTTGGCACCTTTCTGTCTCTTCTTACCACCTGTCTTCAGACAGGGAAGCAGGTGGGTGGGGTTGCTTTTGTTTCAAGGGATCAGGTCCCAGAATCCTGAAATGTATGGTGCATGGCAGGACCCTTAGAATTAAGCCATCCAGATCTATCTTACTGATATCTAAAGAAAGGGCTGCAAGGTCTGCAGGCAAGGGCTCAGGACATCAGAAGCTGATCTGGGATCAGGACTCCTCCCTCCCCTGTAGCCTCCTCCCTTTACTGAGGTCTTTTGGGAATCTTGTGGGGCAGCTGTGGAGCCAGGCGGAGAAAACATGACCCTCTCCTCACATCCTAAATTACCTGATGCTATTGTTCCCGCACTGGGCAGAGCTGGAGGCTAGGCCCTTCCATGCCTGGGCAAGGGGTTCAGGATACAAAGTTACTTGAGGATAGGGCCCAGCTTCTGACAAATTAAGCCAAGGTTTCATAGTCCCCAAGAAGGGCAGGGTTGAGTGCCATGAATCAATTCAAGGTGAAGGCAGGCAGTTCACTATTCTCTGCTGGGTGTCAACATAAACGTCAATAGCAATGCACCTTAGGTCCCATAAGGCAAGCCATTCACTCTTACCAGAGGAAACCAATTTTGTCACTCTAGGCACATCAACTGGTTGAGCAGGCTTATGTCTCAGACATGGGTAGACAGGGGTCCACCAGACTTCATGGCTCTGGGCCTGATCCTGGGACAATGTGGATCTGGGGAAGGTATAGGAACCACTGGACAGTACACCAGTAGGTCTCAGTAACTAACCCTTAGTACTTAATGCCTATACAATGGGTGTGTGATAAGCCCTGCACTTCCTGCCTCATAGGGTATCACAGGATCACCAAAAGTGGAGCCTGGTACTTGAGCACAGCTCAGCACTGAAGGAACATTTCAAAATCTTAAGAGCCTCACCATGAGGAAGAGGTTAGGAGCAGCTTTTCAGCTGGCCTCAGACACCTGGAGTGCTAGATGTCCTGGTGCGAGCCCCACACAACCTCACCCAGACGCTGCTCTCTGGGCAGCTACCACCACTAATCACCCAGGTCCTGCCTCAGGCTAAGTTCCTCACCTGGTCTGCACAAGGCCTTCAAAACAGGTTTGTTTTTTTTTTGTTTTTAAGATTTTTATTTTTAGAAAGGGGAATAGAGAGAGGTGGAGGGAGAGAGACATCAATGTATGGTTGCTTTTCACCTGCCTCCAGCCACACACATGACTGGAGACCTGGCTTGCAACCTAGTTATGTTGCCCTGGCTGGGAATTGAACCTGCGACCTTTGGGTTCGCAGGCCAGCACCTTATCCACTGTGCTACCAGCCAGGGCTAAAACTGGTCATTTTTGTATGGATCTTGAGGTTCAGAGAAATTAAGGGGGTTGCCTGAGGGCACAGCTGGTGAGTAGCGCACCTGGGCTGTCTCTGACTCCAAGGATATGATTATTAACCGCAGAGACACCCTGTAGACCCCTGTTCCAGATCCTACATCTTGAGTTACTGGTCCTGCTGCTTTCTCCCTGGTGGGCTGCCAAGTTCCTGCTGAAGGAAAAGCCTTAAGCTAACAAGGTGGTGGAATCCAAGCAAGGTGGGGCCTTTTCTGAGACCTTGGAAGTCTTTACTGAAGTGACCACTTGTTCCCAGAAGATTGGACCTATCCTGTCCCAAACCTGGACTTGGGGGAGTCTTCCGTGCATACCTTGAGGGCACACTGGGGAGGCAGGTGTGTGCAAGCGGGCCTGCAGGCTGGGACTCCCACCGGACACGTGGGCCAGCAGTGCTGTAACCCCGAAATCTAAAGTTCACCAAGCACTCAACCAACAGCTAAGTCCTCACAAGTAACCCAAGGGGTGTTGGGATCTCTCTGACTGATGGGCAGTAACATCCAAGGGGACAGTGGCCAGGCTGGAAGCAGAATCCAGGTCTCCTACCTAGAGGCAGCCCAGGACCTGCTCACTGCACAGGCATGAGAGTTGAGGCTGGTAGGATAGAAACCAAAGCCATTTCCACTGCTTGTATCCTTTGTGCTGCCTCTAAGCAGGGCATGTGGGAAGTGGCCCTTGAGATTCTGCTGAAACAAGCATTTTCTTGTATTTCAGTTTTCCCGAGTACAATGTGACCATGTCACTTGCTAGAGAGGGCCCCTCCTAAAGATCACATCATAAGAAGTCATTACGGCTGCCTTAGCAACATAGTACTGCCCCATGACACAGCACTGAGGCTCTGATCCCTCAGGGACCCAGCCATGCCCACAAAGCCAGGACAGGACGTCCTTGACTTTCCTGGCCCACAGAAGGGTTATATGAAGCTCCTCTGTCCCCAGCACACACACTCCCGCTGTAGCTGGAGGGTAGGCAATAAATCTTTATTGTATCAGTTTAAAAGTCCCATGCCATCCCATCCCCATGCAGTGGGCTAAGGGAGGTAGGAGTCGGGTAAGTTCCCACCCCACAAGTTATGTCAGCAGTGCCTGGCGCAGCATCTGCTTCTTCTGGGGGGTGAGGCGGGAGGGGAACTGGATGTCGAAGAAGATGAAGAGGTCCCCCTTCTTGGTTGGGTCCTCAGGCAATGGCATCCCCTCACCCGGCACCTTCTTGAAGTACTTAGGACTGAGAAAGGATGAAAGAAGGGAGCTTTTAGAAGGGCACCCCAGCGCAGCACCCTGACAGATCCCATGCCACCCCTGCTCATGTCACCTCAGGCATGGGGCAGTCACCATGGCTTCCACAATAGGATAGGGGAGAGAAGAGACTGTGGCTAGTTCCAGATAGTTTGCTCCCTGAAAACCCATTTACACCAAGTCTCTGGTTGAATACCCTAGGAATCTCTTTTTAGAGATGAGAAACAGGACAAAGGAGGGAAAGTAAACAGCCTGGGGGTAGGCGGTGCTGACCTGCCAAGCAAAGCTTCCCAAGCAGACAGGGCCTTCCTTGGAAAGAGCTTAGTGAAATTAACTCAGAACTCTAATGAGAGGTCTCCAAGGGCAGAAGATAAAGGCAACAAGGATTGTTTGACACTGGGAGCCTCTAGCCCCTGCAGTGGCTTTGTGGAAGTTAGGAAAACGCTCCATATGCCAGGTAAATGCAGTCCACAGCCCAGGCAGAGTAGAAGCTGGATTTTAATCCTCTCTTGCCCCCTTGTGCTTGGTGCAACCTGAACAGCTGTACTAGGTGCACCTAACCCTACCCTGTAAGGCCCAGGCCAGCCCTTCTGCCCAGGGGGTCCCAAGCAGTTGGACTCACTGGATGATATCATTGATGGGGATGTTGAGCAGACGGTCATCTAGGGTCTTCACCTCCACAGTGCAGCAGGTCAGAGCCTAGGGGACACCAAGGCCAACGGTGAGAGTAGGGAAAGTCCCCATGACCATTCTGTTTAGAAGGTACCTCATGATCCTCTTCAGTACCAGACCCAGTGCAGCCTCAAGGAGACAAGAGGATACTCAAGGAGTTAACAGGTGAGTCAGCCAGGCAATTACCTGTTCGGTCTGGTAGTAAGGCTGATGTTACCTGTTGTTGTAGAGGGAAGTAAAGGGGTCAGTGGGAGCCAAGGACAGGCTCCCCAAACCATTCTGGGGTGAATAAAAGGACTACACAGTGCTGGTAGCAGCTGATGAGGGCCTTACAGAGTGAGGAGTGCTTGTCAGTTAGACAAGGTGAGCAGACAGCACTCCAGGCAGAAGGGCCAGAATAAACTAGAACAAAGGTGTGAAAATATACCAAATCGGTAAGAGCTCTAAGTGGCTTGAGATCAGCAGGGGCCAGATTGTGCAGGGCCTCGAAGTCCATGTGAAGATGATTAAACAGGAGTGTGGTGGCACAGCCAGATGAGTGTGTGGAAACGCCGCTGTGGGCAAGAGCCTGGAGGAGATGAGCAGGGAGGCAGGAAGGGCCCCAAAGAGACTACTGCTCGGACCCTGATGGTAGGGATGAACAGAAGTGGACCAAGCAGAGAGGGATTTGGAGGAAGAACTGACAGGACTTAGTGCCTGCCTGCAGGTGGGGTGGGGAGGAGAGGCAAAGTTTAGGCTGATGCCCAGTTTCTTGGGTTGTTAGGGTATGGGGAAGCCACTCACACTCAAGAGTGCAGACAGCCACAAAGATTCCGTGTGGCGCTCACCACATTCCGAAGGTCTGTTTGCCTCAGGGCCTCCCATGGGGCAGGGGGCGCTCACTCTGATCTGCCCCTTCCCATCTTCCACTTTGGCCACTCACTTTGCCCAAGAGGATGGAGTGCACAAACAGCAGGTTGTCATTCTCTCGGCGGAAGCGAGGGTGTAGCTTCTCCTTCACGATGAAGATGATGTCGGCCGGGATGATGTTGGGGCCCTGGGCAGGAGAGGCCAAGGCAGGACTAACTGGCTCTGTGACCTTGGCCAAGTTCCTGCCTCAACTGGTCTCCATGTTTTCATCTGAACAATGAGGAGATTAGACCAGGTTTTCTGGAAGGGCTCTTTCAGTTTGATCCCATAGCCTTCCTGCTGAGGAGACTACCCAGGTGAATCCTGTTCCCCCAACCCATTCCTTCTCTTCTACTGAGCATGCCCAAATAGATGCACTCGACTAGATGGAGGCAGAGGCTTCTTTAGGTGGTGGGTGGAATACTCAGCTGGGTATTCTGCAAAATCTCTGTCCTGCCAAGCTTCATTAAGTCACCAAAGTTCTGCTGAGGTCTCTTCTTGGCACTGGGGTCAAAGGAATCAGACTGGCCCTTACCCTAAAGGAGCTCCCCAGCCTAGCAAGGTAAACATGCTCAGCATGAATCCTCAGCAGGCTCAAGACTATGAAGAGAACCCAGGGGCACAAGCTCAGAGAAGTATGACCCAGGTGGGGAGGTCAGAGAAGGTTGTCAGAGTGGGGACATCGGAGCTGGGTCTTAAAGGTGTTTTCTTGGAAGTAAATGTTTTGCAGGTGAGAAAGGATGCAAGTATCAGCAGAGAAATTAATCTCTCTCGGTTCTGAAGACACCATCACTGCCTTGGGCAAAAATTTATTTTCTTATTTAATTTAGTATTTTAAAATATTAGCAAGTGCTTTCTGAGTAGTTCCTATAGTTGAACTTTACTTGAAGAAACAATTAAGAAAATCAAGCACTAGAGTTAGGACTGAGTTCTTCTTTCAGCTCTTGGGCAAGAGCCTCTCCTCTCCGAGCCTCAGTTTCCCACTCTGCAAAATGGGGAGAAGCCCTGGGTTGCCCATTCACTGAGGCTTTGTCCTTTGGGAGAGACATTAGGGATCATTTCACCCTCTCTGCAGACTGGCTTCCCTGCCAGATGAGGGCTCACAGGGGCAGGAAGAAATGTTGCCTGCTTCACCTTCAGTCTTCCCACCACAGGAGTCCAGGTAACTGACCTTAGGACTGACCTTAATCAGCTTCCCTCCCTCTCACCTGGTCACCTTCCTTCTCAAAGGTGATCCTAGTGCCCTGCCTCCAACCTGGTTTCACATCAATTGTGAGGATCTTGTCCTTGATGGTAGAGGAGTAGCCATCCTCGTTCAGCACCTGCAGTGGGATGATTGGGGAGGATTGCTCAGCATTTCCCAGTGTGAAAGAAGCTCCAAAAGACCTGTGCTTGTGCTCAGTCCTCTGGCAATGGGGGTAATTTGCCTTGAGCCATTCTACTCCAGCCCTATTCCACCAGTTAGGAACTTAGGATTCTAAAATGACAGGGCATGTCCTGGGGCTGGGGCCTGAGATGCTAAGCAGTGACCATGAGTGGGTCAAGCCCACAACTCCAGCCCTAGACTCATGTGGTCTAGGTCACTAACACATGCACTGTGAATGTGTACTCAGTTCTCTCTCCTAGACCAGAGGGTGACACAGAGCTCAACATATCTGAGCCTCACCTGAAGCATTCTCCTATTATGTCATCATTGGCCCATTCCCAATCACATGCCCAAATGGTGTTATCTGTGGAAAGCATGAACACAGGTGGTATCTCCTCTACAGGGCAAAGCTTTGAGGGAGCACTGTTGGTGTGCTAGCACAGGTCTGGGACTTGGGGCTGAGGGTCTTCCTCTACCAGTCCCTCAATTCCCACACTGCTCCTTCTTACTCATGGACAACCCCCCTGACCAAATCCTGAGGGCTGGGACTGGTGACACCTAGAGAGCAGAATTCACAGTTTTAACTCCTCCCATTCAGAACCCTCCCGTTTCACATAAGGATGTGGTTGACCTGAGAATGGAAAGATCCTGCCACAATTAGAAATGCTGCAGGAGTTCCTACACTAGGAAGGAACCAGGCTAATACTCCAGTTTTCCTTTCCAAACTTCAGATTCTAGAATTCTGCAGTCTTAGGCCTCCAAATTGAAGATTGTATGATTTCATCAGAGACCATACCTAGGTCTCTAGTTAGTGTCAGGGTGACTGTTACGGTTGTAGGGGACAGAGATGGCTCCCAGACAAGGACTCACCCTGCGGGAGATCTTGATTTTCTTGGTACAGCCAAAAAATAAGTCCTCAAGGGATAGGTAGAGGTCTCTTTCGATGGGGGGGTCCTGTTTCCTGACCCCTCGGCCCCGGAGCCCCCCAAAGTTCAAATCCACCTCATTTCCTTCTGCATCAAAAAATTCTGCAGGAGGTAAGGAGAGGAGTAAGAGAAATTGTCTATAAAAACTTGGATTGATAGAACTCCACCTCCAACCCACCTCTTCAATCCCCAAGGGTTATACCCAGCACCCCGTTCCCTTCTCAAAGACTCAGACTAAGGCCAAGAAGCTGAACTCAATTGCAGATCCAATGATTATCATTCTTTGCCACCCCCACTGCTTCATCTCCCACTCTGGACATCCCCCCAACTTTCCTGACTTTCTTCCCCCACAACTTGGGGAAGTACCCCTCAAGCCTGGCTGCTGCGGTGGGGAGTAACCTTGGTGGCAGCATCTAGCAGTGCCAGGAATGACTCAAGCTATTTGCTCCTGGAGGGGAGGGTCGTCACATGCCAGCCCTCCCTACCCTTCCCCAGGCTACACTCATCTTCACTGTCCAGCTCAGCCCAAGACCACTAGACACACCCAGACTCAAGTTTCTATAAAGTCAGGAGGGGCAGGGCTGATCCCTAACAAATTGGAGAGGTCACCAGCATATCCCCAGCTCCTCTTCCCTCAACTCTGTACTCATAACCCCTCTTGATGCTCTGCCTTTCCATCCTCTGTCGCTAGATGCACCGTGAGATCATTTGGGCATCAGTTTCTCTGTGAGATGGAGTAATAATGCCTGACCTGCCTCCCACCATCGGATTCAGTAAGATGATGCAGAAGAGGTTAAACTTGCGGAGACCTTATAATGCATCAGGTACTGTTTTCAGCTTTTTCTGCTATCATTTCATTGGCTGAGAGGCCAAACAAAATGCCTAAAGTGCCACCAGTAGCAAGTAGTAGATTTGGGATCGGTCCAGAACCTGGACCCATAGCCACTACACTGTATTGCTAGGTGTGAAGCCCTTTGTAAACTATAGATTCAAAAGCCATTCTTATGATAAGATTTTCTGTACTCTGCCTAATAAAATTAAAATTAAAATATATTCATAAATGCACAGAAAATTTCTGGAATAATAATACATAAAATGTTAACAGTGAGTGGCTGCTTCTGGGAAAAGGACTGGGAACCTGTAAAAGTAAAAATAAAAAAATAAAAAACATAACGGCCCTGGCTGGTAGCACAGTGGTTAAGGC
>PVIW01007120.1:0-76892 GCA_004026585.1 Noctilio leporinus | reverse complement strand
ACATTAACAGGTACTAAAGGTTGGGGCTTTAAAAAGTCATTTTTGGGGACACATAAATCAATCCATAACAAATGGATTGATTTTCTTTTGAGAAACCATCATACTTTCAATTCTAAAGCATAAGCCTTAAACAGGATTGAATCAGCCCACTCTCAACTTCAAGGAATGATTATGATGGCCTTAGTCAGAGGATCCTGACTAAGTTTTAAAAATATTAACAACCTAAGAATTGGGTGGGGGAGGCCAAGAGAAACTTAAACCCAGTGTCTACGTCCGAGTTTTTGTCACTGCATAAGAAAGAATTTAAGAATGAGAGAGAAAGTCTGCAAAGCACAAAGATTTTATCGAAGCAAAAGTACACACTCAGGTAGGAAGTATTGGCAGGCTCGAGAAGTGAGTCATCCAAAGGGTCTTGGGAACAAGGCTATGTTTTGGGCCAGTGATGGGGAACTCATGAGGGGTAGATCTGAGTGGAGTAGAGGCAGAGTGGATGGATGGGGCACTTCTTTACCAACAGGAGGGATTGTTTTGTCCTTATTTGGTGCTTTCCAGAACTATCATGGAATTGGTGCATATCTGCAATGTTAGTAATATCAAAATGGGATTGTAATTGGCTACAGGTCATGTTTTGGTCAGGGTGCCTGGCCCAGCTGGATAGAACTGGACTTTGTTTCTACAGTTTTCCTTGCAAGCCTGTTTCCATGCAGTGGAGAGGGAGGAGAGGCCCAGGACCTCAATCTAGCTATTCTGCCTTAGGGTTACAAACTACCAGTTTGTTCAAAATTGTCTCAGTTTTAGCATTGACATTCTTGTATTTCAGGAAATCTTTTCATCTCAAAAAAACCTGGATGGTAGATCACTTTATAGAGAGATTTGAATCCAGATAGTCTTCTGTGCATATGATGTTCTTAACAACTCCAGCCCATAACCTTCCATTTCAATTACTCATTTGGGTAGTAAGGCATGACATGATATGAGTCACCCATGACTGGTCTAAAGCTCATGCTTTGTTTTCTTGTTGCACAGCCCCAGGCATCTGGCAGAACCTTTACTTTGCATCCAAAGAATGGAAGCTGCTTTTTTTTTTTTTCCCCTTTTGCCTCCTAAGGAATGTGCCAGCAGAATGCCTCGCTTCCCAACCCCATTGTGCTAACTACCTCTCAAAGCCAGTCTTCATACAGAAGGTTCCATGGAATAAGGGCAAACTTTATGTTCCCCATGGGCTTCTATCCTGAAATAAGACTTACTAAACTCTGAGTGAAGAGTCAGAAGTGACAGGTTAGCTAACTCACCTGGTCTGTGACACTGTGACTCAACCTCAGCACTTTATTTCAGATTGGGTCAATCTACAACAGTTGAATGCTCTTTATGCAGTATAGATTTTTTCTAAAAAAAGACCATATAATTCTACTGATATCCATTTTCTGATGGCTATTGCTCTTGTTAAAAGTCCTATGCCACAGCTAAAGCCATCTTTAAGTACATTACCAGTCATATTAGAAGAATAATTTCAGGTATTCTCTTACATTTCCTAACCTTACTGAACTAAAAGCACTTTACTTTTCAGAGGTATATCAGAAAGAAAGAAATAAAACCATTAAAGGCTGAATTTGTACTTTTCTAATTCAGTTCCTCTTAACTCTCTTCTCCATATTTGCCTCTCCTCCTCCCAAAATAATCTCCCTTATCCTTCATAGTTCAAATCAAATCTGTCTTCCTAACCTTATTTATACACAAACAACAGGAAAATAAAAGTTTATACAATATTGTAACATTGTACTATGTGTCAAGTACTGTGGCTTTGTAAGTAGATAAACATGATTTTAGATTAAATACACATGTAATCTTATTCAATCTTCATAGCCACCCTGTGAAGTACATAGTATTTTAATCATCTTAATTAACATATCAGAAAATTAAGTCACAAAGAAATTAGACAATTTGCCCAAAGTTACATAGCTAGGCAGTCAATGCTCAAACCCAGATCTGTGTTCCTAATCTGTAACCAGATCATGATAATTCTCCAAATACTGAGTATGCTGCTGCTTTGTGGTTTAGCATATATTCCTGGTTATTGTTAGATAATCTTTTGTATGCATGTCTTGTTTTCCTTAGGTATATCTAGAAACCTCATTTACAGGAACTCAACTCTATGCCGATGAATCTTCAGCACTTAGCATAGTATCTTTCTCAGTATAAAGTTAGGTTTTTACCCAACTCTAACATGATAGCATTTGTCTTGGAAGAAATACAAGTACAGGAAGCAGGTGGCCTCTAGCTGATGAGAACAACCCTTAGCTGACAACTACAAAGAATTGAAGTCTACCAAGCCTCAACTGAAAAATGAAACATATTCTTACCTACAGCTTCCAGAAGGGAACATGACCTGATGACAGGCAAGACTCCTCCCAGATTTCTGAACAAAAGAGACATAAAATTATAAATTGTATTACTTTAAGCCATCAAATTTGATGGCTTAAATGTATGGCTTTATAGTTCAATATAGTAGATATACAATAAATATCTGCTTTTGTATGTAAAATGTTCTATTCAATCTGGTAAATTGAATGGGAGTTTGAAAGCATAATATGGTACAGCCTCCTTTCTTATTTAAAGCAGGAATGTTCTCATTCAAGCGGGACTAGTTGTTACTAAGTATATCACATGTTTAGGGATAAAGACAGTAGTGCTTCTCTCTGCAGGCAATTTTAGTGCTTTATCATTTACATGCTCAAGAAGTACTTCCCATGTTCAACACAGTTCTCAATTTAAGATTATTCTCCTTTGACCATTTCCTTGTGGACATAGAGTATAACTGGTTAGCATCCCCCTAATCAATATCCTACAAAGTCTCAAATAGTAATCAAGTCTTCCCTTAGGGTTTTTCTCACCAGAATTTAATTTTTCCCTTAATGACTTTTTGATTTATACAATTATTTTATTTTCTTTATTTGGATGCCTTTTCAAATTATTAAATAAGTGGCAATATATTTGGTTAGTGTTCCATCTGGGCTAGAATTATAAAAAAGATCTCTCACTCACAAACCTTTTGTAGTGACAACCCATGCAACTTCCACAGCTATATGCTGTATGGGATTTCACAGATCAGGTAAAGATTTGTTCAGTAATAGTTCTTCTTGAATGCCTTAAATTTGTTTGGCCCAAAGCTGATAAAATTCACATTGTTTTGTAAACTCTTTGGCCAAAATAATTGAAAACAAGAGAGACAGAAAGCAAGAGAGAGGGATGAAACATTACATTTTGAATAAAAAGATATTTTCATAGAAGTATTTATCTTTTCTAGAAATTTTCATAAAGATGTTCCTCTATCTGTGGAAGGGCCAGCCTTCTCCAATCAAAGATTTGGATGTTTGACTTCCTTTTAAATGTCAGTCAGCATTTCAAAAAAATCAATATATTTTAATAATAATTAATAATTGTCTCTACATTGCCTTTGTTAACCAGTTGGAGCAGCCCTATCTTGCTAGCTGAGCTTTTAGGAAAATACTCAATAGCAAAACAGGATACACAGATCACAAATGCAGAGTTCTAAAAAGCCAGCTTGTTCTGTTTGGTGTTGTCACAGTGTGTGTGCCAGGAGTATCCACAACTTTGACATAAACAAAATCAGTCTTCTCTGGAAAAGGCAATAAGTCACCTGTTAATATTTTTGTTGTGCCCTTAGTATAGAAAGGTCATGGTCCTAAAGAATCGTACCATCTTTATTGATCTAAATTTATGGAATACCATTTATGCTCCTTGACCACTAGAATGCCAAAAAGCCTCTTTAATTCATAAACATGGCAAAATGCCTTTTTTAGAATAAATAACAAACGAGTAATAAACATCTTTTAGAAATGTGTTCTTGTAATAGTTTTATGTGTTAACTTAGCTAGACTATAGTATCCAGCTACTTGATCAAACATTAATATAGGTGTTTTTATGAAGCTATTTTGTACCTATAGTTGACATCTATAATAGGCTAACTTTAAGTAAATATAAGCTTCCATAATGTGGGTGGGCCTCATCCAGTTAGGTGAAAGAGGTTAAGAGCAAAAGTAAGAGTCCTTGAAAAATTCTGCCTCAAGCCTGAAACATCAAGCTCTTCACCCAGAGTTTCTAGCCTGCCAGCAGCCCACAAATTTTAGACTTGCCAGCCCCAGAATCATTTAAGACATATGTTGCATAAATACTAGTTTAGTTTCTCTGGAGAGCTCTTAATGACACAATACTATTTTTCAATGTTTGTACACAATATTGGGGTTTAAATACATAAACTGATTATAAATGGATTCCTGTGTAATAATATGTGTCATTATATATTTTTACAATTGATCAAAATATGCTAAAATAATACCCATTATGGGTGCAGGGAGATACTCATTATGGGTACCTAATGATATATATAATTTTTTGACATTAATCAAAGGTTTGCCTACAGAGAAAATTTGGAAACTATAAAATGACCACTAAGTTTGGAGACTAAATTTCACCAACTTTGTAAAAGAATGGATCATGCACATGACTGTAAATGGTGAAGAAGAATAAGGCCTGAGGCTCAGAGTTCAAAAATCATATGCTGCTCTCAGCCAATTGTTGGGATGTGGTTGTATGAGCTGCCTTTAGAAGCAAGCCCCTCTTCCTTACCCTATCACTTATCACAAGTGTTTATATTCCCTCAGAAGCTCCACTCACAACGTCATAGTAATAACTACCATATCCTGAGTATATTCTATGCACCATGACTTTTTAGAGTATTCCATGTATATAAATTATTCTCAAAACCCTGTAAGGTAGGAGTTATTTGTAACACTTGTTTTACACGTGAAGAAAACCAGACCTTGGAGAAGTAGTTGTCCAGGTGTCTTTAGTTTTATATTTACTACCAAGCACTCATTATAGGTGCTCATTATTTATTTGGTGAATGAAATAATACAGTTGCTCTAAAGATAATATGATGTTAAATCATGTATTTAACAGATGAGGAAACTGAAGCCAAGTAAGGGGAAGTGGTTTGTTCCATAAAGCACAACAAATTAATGGCATAGTTACTACCAGAAGACAGCTCTCTGAACTATTAGGTGAGGTTATCACAGATTTCATGTTTTTGCTCCTAACAGCTGTAGCATCCTAGGCCCTTTGCACTGCCAAGATATCCATGTACTAACTAATCAAATATCAGGTTTGGTCTCTGTCAGAGAGTGAGGAGATAAGAGATAATCCTTCTCTTATCTGCCCAAACCGCCTCTACCCAGGATCAATGCAGTCCCTGATGAAAGTAGATCACTGATAAGTTCAGTACTGTTTTGATTAAAAACAACAGACAAATAAGCATGAAAGTCCTTTTTTAATGCATTTAATTATTAATTTATGTATTTGAGTTCAGAAATTTTACTTAAACCCTGCAGTATGTGCAGTATTGGCACAGAACATGTATAACCTCCCCAAAGACACTAGGAGACTCCCCCAAATTGTGAAGTTTCCCTAGCCAGTGATTCTAAGAAGCAATGATACAAATATCTTATAGGCTTTTAAATTCCCTAGGTAGGAAATACTTTTAGAAGTGTTCACTGGAAAAGATAATTTTTGGTGAGAGACATTTTCTAAAAATTAAAATGGACCATCAGATTATATAATGTCTAATCACCAGGGTGTACATCTGAAACTAATATAAATTGCACACCAATTTTAATTAAAAATTTTAAAATGATCTATAAATAAGTAAAATAAATGTAAAAGTGGAAAGAAAATTGGTATAAGCTATGAAGTCTGAGGTGAATTAAATATTAGTGGTAGTGCTGGCATTTTGCTAAATACATAGATTTGGAACCAAAGGCAACATCTTAGGTGTGTATATCAGAGAAAGTAAAATAGGAAAGCCCCAAATTCAGAGCAAAACTCCTGGGCTGGGGAAAAAAATAAAAAGAAGCATAGAATTCCAAACTCAGAAATTCTGGAATCAACAAATCTCCTGGCCATTGGAATACCTGAGTATCCCAAGTATACATTATTCATATGTCTTAGAGAGGTCTCTAAGCAGTGACCTGGATAGAGCCATTGGAGGAACCCACCAATCGATAAGCAATTATCTGTAATAAAGATAAATAAACTTCACTTTTCTATGAGTAGAATGAAAAGAGCTATAAGCTTCTTCCCTTTTAGGCTCTGATTCTTGGCCTATAGAGATTGCCTTCGTCCATCCAGAAATGTAAGCCTAGAGAGTTACATACACCACCTTTGGTACCAAATACATTAAGTATTATCTTGTGAAATCCTCTCGTATAGGTGAAGATAATTAATATGTTCATTCTTTTTTAACATTTTAAAAAAGATTTTATTATTTTTAGAGAGAGGGGAAGGGAGAGAGGCAGAGAGAAAGAGAGACATCAATGTATGGTTACCTTTCACCTGTCTCCAGCTAGGGACCTGGCTGGAGACCTGGCTTGCAACCTGGTCATGTGCCCTGGCTGAGGAATCAAACCAGCAACCTTTGGGTTTGCAGGCCCGCACCTTATCCACTGTGCCACCAGCCAGGGCTAATATGTACATTCTTAACCTGCCATTGTGAAAATCAATTTACCTGTTCATCATATTCCAGCTCCAGTGATTTTCTTCAGATTCTTCCAGTACTTAAAACATTCCCCTGCACCAGGTGTTTTAGAATTTGTTGTTGTTGTTCTTGTTTTTCCACTGTAGCTTCTTTTTAACCTTCAGGTCCACCCAAATGTACTGTTAGGACTTCTCTGGTCACATTACCTAAATTCATTCTTTTTACCTGCTATTCTCTATCATAAGTACATGTTTCCCTTATAGTTCTTACCATAGTCTGTAAATTTTGTTGGCTTCTTTATTCTATTTCTTTTTGTAGAGAGTAAACTCATTGAGACTAGAAAATTTTATATCCCTGGGATCTAGCAGAGTAACTGGCATAAAATAGATGGTCAATAACTATGGATCAAATAAATGTTCTAACAAAAATGTAAATGTGTAAAGATAAAAATTGTCCATTTATGTTTGGTCTATGCTCTTGTTGCCTGGCAGGTGTCTGCAGTTTGAAGTCTGTTTTCCCTTGCTCTACACAGATAGATATTAAGTTTTGGACATTTTATCTAGAAATTTTTTACAAGACAGACAAAATATATATATTCAGTTTTGCATAAAATTCAGCACCACAGATAGCTATAATTCTTGAGAGACCTTAAAAGCTAAAAAGGACCAGGACTTTGATCCTGACTCTGTCATCTTATGCTAGTTAAATTACATATTATTTTCATTTTCCCTCTCTGTTAATTATTTTCATTTTCCCTCTCTGTTAAATAGAGATAATAATAATAATACTTTTCTGAGTGAAAGGGTTATTTCCAGGATAAAAATAAAAATGTGTATAAAATTTTTAGTATGACAATAAAACTCAAACAATGCCAGATATTTCCATTCTGAGCATTTCAACTGAAAATCACTGTTGAGTCAGAGGAATCTCATGAAGGGATTAGACAAAGAACATATATTAATGACCCCTGGATATAAAAAACAGTGTGAGGAATGACTGTGGGAATGGGAGGCAGGCTGGGAGAGGAGGGTGGAGGGGGAAAAATTGGGACAACTGTAAATGCATAAACAAAGTTTTTTAAAAGTAAAAAATTTTAAATTGTAAAAAAATATGATTCTGAAAGTAACAATGCACATGCTTTCCTTTCTTTAGACAATATTTAAACTGTTTTTAAAATACTGAATGTAGCAAGAGGCATAATAGTATTTAAAAATGTATATGAATTACAACAAGATACCGTATTTTTGTTCCATAACATGTACTATTTTTTCCCCAAAAGTGGGGTGGGGAAATGTCTGTGTGTCTTATGGAGCAAATATTGCATCACAGACCATGATGTGTATTACTTGACCTGTCAGTGGTGACAACAGCTGTTAGAAGAGGAAGTAGTGGGCCCATGCAAAACCCCTGGGGATGCTTAAATGTCCCATTTTACTGCTGAATCTCAGGGTATCTGGTCAGTTGCCATCCATCTCTGTCCATCACCTGGGACCTGTCAAATTAGCTGAGGATAATAACAGGTATGAGGCTTAATAGTGCTTGACCAGTTTAGAGCACATGTTAGCGAAATTACAAAAAAGAGCTTTAAAGAAGTGAAGACTCATCTAGCTTTAATTCCTGGGGATCTTACCAACAAGTTGCAACCTCTGTTGTTTCCATCATCAAACCATTTAAATCCTTTATGCAAGAAGAGTGGAATAAATGGATGGCTGCTGGTAATCATGATCTGACACCTAATGGACTAATGAAGAGGCCCACTATCACTCAAGTTTGTGAATGGGTGAAAACATCATGGCACTCAGTGAAGGATGGAACTGTTGTACTATTTACTATGGTCATTCAAAAGATGTGGCATTAGCAATGCCTTAGATGGAACTGAAGATAGTATCAGATATGAAAGATAGCAAAGAAAGTGATATTAGTGATGGTGAACAACTGAGCTTCATAAATTCTGACACCAGCGATGATGAGTTCTTTGGGTTCCCAGAAAACTAGAAGAGTACTTGAACCTTAAAGTCTCTCCTCATTTGTTAATGACAGTGATGATGGTTCTTAATACCTCTGTTGATTGCTGTTCACTTTACATGGTTGAAATATTATTCTGTTATATTTTATTAAATAGTTTAGTACACCATTAGGTTTAGAATATTTTTTTTCGTTTTCCTCCTCTAAACCTAGGTATGTCTTATGGTTAGGTGCATCTTACAGTACAAAAAATACAGTATGTTATCCCTAGTTTTTGAAATGCATAGGCAAATTTTAATACCTTGATGGCTCTTGTATGGCATTTGGAATGCTTCCTTTGTGTTTTAAGAAATACCTGGAGGACATTTTCAAGAGCCAGCGATTCTCTACTTCTAAATACAGATATTCATTCATTAACCAATTTGCTAATAACCAAGATCTTAGAACTGCCACATCAGCACTATTTCCTTATTCTTCCACAGCATCTCTTCTATAGTCTCACATTTCTCCACCAGGGGAGGTTGTGATGCACATAGTTTAATTCTCCTATCTTAGATTCTTTCCTCTTTGTAAGTCAGTAAAATGCTTTTATAGGTAATGCAATCTTCCACTAATATCTCAAGAGTAACAGAAACTTGCAGTCCTGCTAATGATATGCCCTCCCAAATGCAACTTTGAACCTTTCTGCATTCTTCTGAGTGTTTTAAACATATTTCTCTCAGTGCTTCTTTGTGACTCCCATCAGCAAAGGTTACTGATGTAATCTCAAAGCAGTAGGAAATGGGCCGTATTTGTCAAGAACTTGGTGTTCCAGCCATATATCACATTAGCGAATTTTTAAAATTCCATTTGCAAGTAGAAAATCCTGTTGGTGAGATGTTTATAAGAGAGTATTCTTGCCCATACACAATTTAAATAGAAAAATCAGAAGCGAAAAGAAGATTATCTTTCTATAAGGTATAGAAAAATAAGGCACTATTATCAGTAAATTGACACTGGGTAAATTCAGTGTTGTCTACAATGTAACATGTAAGAATATATAACAAAGTTGGAATAAAATGATGCCTATTAACAGTGCTAACTTTTAAAATGTATCTTATAAGTAAAGTATAACATAGGACATATAAAAATAAATCGATGTTATTATCTAGATGGTAGCCATAGTATCCTCTTTTTGGCTGTGTCCTCTCTTTTCTGGCTTGTTTAATTAATAAAACAATTTGAAAACTACTGGATGATTTCTAAGATCATATGCCAACTATGGAAGATATGTGGGCCAGAGATCTCTGAACCATTCACTTACTCTGCCCTTAGTGGAGAATGAGTATATTGGCATACTATACCAGTATTTGTTTTGAAAAGCAAAGAACAACCTTATGCTTTATATATGCATATATATACATATATTGAGTGAGAAGGGTTCATTTGTATTGTAATAGACACTATTGTGAAATTTTGGAACAAGTGGGGTTTTGGAACATTGATCTCAAAAAACAAATGGAACTGGTTGGCCTGGGGCAGAAACGGGTCAGACAGAACTAATAACATAAAGAAAGGAAAAAAAACTAGAAAAGAAAGAAGGAAACATTCTGGTACCTTTTGGCAAACAAATACTTTTCCTTATGCACTGAATGCTGGAGAATGTGTCTGCAATTCACTGTGAATAATCATTGGCTTATTTCTGGTGATAAACTGAGCCCACAAACCCTTTCAGTAATTCCAGAGCATAAACCAAAATTTATAATAAAATTAATAATTGATGAGTTGTCAGGGGAATGCAACCAATATGTACAGCCAGACTCAGACTTAAATGTAGAACTTTTTGGCCAAAAGTTTTATAGACTTTGCCTGAATATTCTAGACCATTCATAGTGGGTCACGGTTAACTGTGTTGAATAACTCAAACTAATATTTCCAGTTACTGGAAAGGGATGTAGTAACAACATAATATTTTTATCAAATGTTTTTTATTCCTTCAATTAACCCATCTCCCCTAAATGTAAATCCACTGAATGACTATTATTATAGCCACATAATTGAACGGTCAGAACAGATCAACTTTTATCACTAGGCCTAGGTAGGTACAGTCATAATCTAAGACCAAAGACTCTACATATATTCATCATTAATTGAGATAAACACCAGATAAATTCTGTGCAGAATTATCTATAACCAAATATATAGAGAAACTAAGTATATAGAGAGTAAACTTATATGACTTAAGCTGACCAGCTTCATCACATAATTTCATTTTCTTTTGTTTATACAAACCAAGCTTAGTGTATAAAGATATAATAGCCTCTCTTTTGATAAAAAGGCTTTATAATGTTGAGAAAATTTATGAATTACAAGTATTTGGTCCTTCAAACTGTCTTATATTATTTGTCTATTTTCCTTAGGAAGGCATTTTCCCATTTCTGAACATTACTGCTGCTGTAGGCTATTCAATAAAAATATTATTTCCTCCCTATAAATGTCTGTTCTGATTTACTTTTATATTGTTTCTTTAACCCACATTCAGTTTTATCCCATGGTGATGTTTTGAGCTGAAAAAGGTAACTTTACTTGGCATTATACCTGTAACTTTTACTGACATGGAGCTAGCACAGTTTTAAACCAAGTGCAGCAATGATTAAAATAAAAGAATAAGAAGAAAAGAGCTAGTGTTACTGAAAAATATCTTCCAAACATCTAACCCTTAATGGATACTATTCTTCATATACGAGAGTAAAATATTTTTTTGCTTCAGCCTAAAAGGCAGTATAGTAATAACCTTTGAGAACTGAAATATTGTTAAAATAGTACACAATAATGGAACAGTTTTGTGACCACAATACTTGTGGTTATTTTAATTGCCAAAGTATGCTGTAAAATTAGTTGCATGATTTCTTTCTAGTGCAAAGGCATTTGCTGAAATGTTTTAGCCTGCAAGAAATGGTGACATTCAGTTGAGGAATGACCTTCAAACAAGGGCTGGCAATGGTTCTCCTGCTGCAGAAGAGCTCAAAACAGGCAAACTGAACTAAACAGAATGCCTGGATTAACTGAATCAAAGAGTCTCCTTTTCTTATAGGTCTATCCCAACCACTAATATCATGTACACTGTGAGGAAACACAGGTAAGCACATAGATCATTTAAAGATCAAAGAGAAACTTTCCCTTTTCTTCATTTCCTCCCAAAAGTTTACATGCTGGAAGAAACCCCAGGACACACTATTGCAATCCAAACTTCACCAAAAACCAAGAGTTTATGTCACATAAGCAAATGGTTGTCAGTTTTTAAGCAAAACAAACATCATGGGTAAGAAGTTGTCTAATCAGAGCTAGGTGTGGCCACATACTAGAAAGGTTGAAATTCTCCCAGAAAATGATGAATATGATACCTTAATATAAGAAATAAGATATTATTTGGGTGATTATTGGCCTATAGAACAATCTGCCTTCTTTTCTTGACAGGATGTATGAGAAACTAATAGACACCAATAAGATGAGGATCATGATCATACACACCACCCATAAAACCTTAGAGGAATGATCTCTTGCCTAGAAATTTGCAGCTACCTTTTCTCCTCCCAAATTCACTAAATTTCACACACACACACACACACACCATCCTATGTCAGGTTAAAGTAAGAAGTATAAAATGTGAAAAGCATAATAGAGTGCAAATTGAGATTCTGACTAGAGGAAAATTATAGTATAGTTCAATACTATGATCTAGCTGTAGCAAATGCAAATTTAGTGTTTTAAGTTTAATAACAGAGCAGCTTCTGTATAAGTCACAAATTTAGCACCTATAAAATGGCTGATGTGAGTGCATGCTATAATAAATCTCATCCTTAATACTTAAAAATACACTTCACTTAATATTTTGCACGGTGTGATGGGATATGGTGATGTATTACAACTTCTGAATTCTTATGGGTTCTAGAATGTGAAACAGAATTTGAATGTTGTTTGCTGGTATCCTTGAAGCCTGTTTTAATATAAAACACCCCCAACTCCAGTTTTGAATATCTCCAACCAAAATGTACAAAAAGAAGAAGGTAACTTCAGAGTGTGGGACTCTCCGGGAATGATATAGACCTGTGTGGGGTCTATGATAGTATCAGGAAAATAAGAGCTTAGGAGTTGTAGAGGAAACGTTGGAATATCAGAGATGAATACAATAAAAGCCATGGCAAATACCAAAAACACATTTTGCCCATTTCCAAATTTTGCTTAAGGGTCATCTTAAATCCAATAATGTTTTTGTATAAATATCACAAATTGACCACAAAATTCAGCCTACTGTCTATTATGATTTCAAATCATATTTGTCTAGTTAATCAATTTAGTAAATTTGGTTAGCTAACCTATACGTAGGCTTTGTGAAGGAGTAAGTATAAAGGACCCATGGATATGGACCACAGGGTGGGGATTGGCTGTGGGCGTGATGGTGAGTGGGGCAGGGGAGAGTAATGGGGGAAAATTGGGACAACTATAATTGAACAACAATAAAATAAAATTTCAAAATAGGCTTAATGGTCTAGTTTGGGAATTCAATCACCATTTACTATGTTGTGCAAATAATAAACTGCAGTTCAGATTTTAAAAACAACATTTAACACATTTTATTTAAAAGTCAAGGAACTAGGGAAAGGAGGGAGTGAAGAGTTATTGTTTAATGAGTATAGAGCTTTATTTTTTGCAGAATGCAATGAGTTCTGAAGCTGGATGGTGGTGATGGTTGTATAATGTTATTAAAAATTTATTATCACTGGACTGTATGTTTAAGAATGGTTTAAAGCCCTGGCTGGTAGCACAGTGGTTAACGTGCCGGCCTGCGAAGCCAAAGGTCGCAGGTTTGATTCCCCAGCCGGGGCACATAACCAGGTTGCAAACCAGGTCTCCATTCAGGTCTGTGGCTGGAGGCAGGTGAAACGCAACCATACATTGATGTCTCTCTCCCTCTCTGCCTCTCTTCCTTCCCCTCTTTCTAAAAATAATGAAATAAAATCTTAAAAAAAAATAAAATTAAAGAATGGTTTAGATTGTCAGGGTCCACCTGAGAAAACATAGAAACTTGGAGTCCCATGTGGGCCAGACTAAGTCTGAAAATATAAAGTTATAAAAAAGGCTTATTGTACATATTGCAGATAATTTGCCAATCTGGCAACTCCACTTTTCATCAATTAGAATTTCCTTTATTTGTATTTATTTCCTCAAAATGAAAACATAATTTTCTTAATTCATTTGTTAGACCCTGGAATAGTAAGGTTTTATATCTACCACTTGGTCTGCATCTTAATTAAACCATTAAATGTTATCTCGGTGCATACAGAAATTGGATGTACCTTCTCTATTTCCTTTTCAGTTAAAGGTTGCAATCTAAAATTTTAAAAGGAAAGTCTAATAAGTGAACAATAAAAGCCAAAGTCTAGCATTTAGGATTAACATTTTTCTAAGATTTGTCTTTTTGCCTTTGGCTTATAAAGATATTTATTCAAGAATTAATTATTTCATTCCCAAAGGAGATTTACAAATGAGTTTTCAGTGCTTCTTATCGAAAATTATAATTTCTTTATAGCTTCTAGAAGACAGGGAATATCAATTTCTCCATTATACAGAATATTATAAGTGGATAAAAACAAAACAAAAAAAAGAGATATTTAAAGAAGAATTGGAAGTTCAAGTTCACAGCATATTGGCTTACAGGTAGAAAACTTTGAAACCAGTATTATTATCCTTTGGCTTTGGATTCTGGCCCATGTAATTGAAACTCTTCCTCCCCAAAATGAGTTATCCTTCTTCATGATGTCATGTGTTTAAGGAAGACTTTTACTTTAGGTTACAAGTCCCTCTTAAACATTCCAATAACATTCTATGTGTTATGCCAATCAGCATGTTCACTGTAATCATCTATTTCTTTGTCTATCCTTCCCTCTAAACTGTGAATAAGTATTGATTCTATACTCTTCTTTGTCTTAGTTTCAGGTTCTACTGTATTATTTATCATGTCATTGGGATTAAATGCATAAGAATAAAGAAAAACAAAAAATGTTATTGCGTTTAGGTCATTGTTTTAAGCCTTTCACATTTATTAAATTCTCCAATAAATTTTTGATATAGGTATTATTGTTATCATATTTTATATGTCAGGAAACTGAAACACAGACAAATTTAGATGACTTGCATATGTTTACAGAGATAGTAAGTAGGTGTGTTGTATAACCACCAAACTAAATTGAATAAACAGAATAATGACAGCAAAAAGTCATCTCACACACAGATACATGGGTGGCTTGAAATTCTACAAGATAAAGGGCCATATAAAAAGAAAAACTATTCCTTGCCCCACCCCCATTCTTTATATTAAACAATTAAAATACCTTTGTTGAATAAAATTGAATGGGATTTGGATTATGACTACTCTACCAGAGAAAATCAGTTTACATTCTGATTCCAATCCTTTCTATTCATATATAATGAATATATACATATATTTTCAGAGAGAAGGGCAGGGATGAAGGAGGAAAGGAAGAGAAAGCATCAATGTATGGTTGCCTTTCACCTGCTTTCAGCTAAGGACCTGCCTGGAGACCTGGCTTGCAACCTGGTTATGTGACCTAGCTGGGAATCGAATCAGTGACCTTGGGATTTTCAGGCCAGCACCTATCCACTGAGCCACCAGCCAGAGCTCCTGATGCTAATCCTTTAGAACTATTTACTTAAAGACATTTTTATACAAAATGGAATTATACTCTATATATTTTTAATAATCTGTTTTTATCTCTTAACATTGAATACTGTAATAGGTATAAATTTTCATAGTTTTTAGTAATTGCAGAGTAAGTTTTAAAAATTCATTATTTTAGTATCACTGCTGTGTACATTCTACTAGGTCAGCATAGAAATGTGAAAACAAAGTTATTCTCAAAAGCAGAGATGCTAGGTGAAAGAACAAAACACTGAGGTATGAGAATACCACTAACAGGAAATTAGCAAGAGAAACTACAGAAGAAATTTGAGGTCAACAATTATCTCCCAAAAATCAAGCAAGATATGGCAATTCTGATAGAGGGTACAAATGAAAGAGGTAACAAGAGTGCAAATATATCACTATATATTTAAGTTCACAAGTATTACACTGATTAACTGGTTTTGCTAAAAATTCCTAAGAGACCCAAAAAGAATGAAATGGCTTTTAGAACATCTTTAAGAAAGATAGCCATTGGTTAAGTATAGTTGGTTTTTTGAGAAAAGTTAAGACAAAAATCTTTGCTACCTTATATTTCTCAAAATGTGTGTTGACCTAGGAAGAGCCTACTGAGGTCAAGGATGCTTAGCTACAACTAAAAATAGGAGTAGCAGAAGAGCTGACTGCATTATTGACAAATTTAAACAAACTCATAGCATGTGTGTCTATATATGTTAATATCTTGGGCCTTAATGGACCAGGAGTTAAAGACATGTCTTGATAGGGAGCAAGAAGAAAAAGATACTGAGAACTCTGACACAGTAATGCACTTTTTCTTGTGACACCAAAGTAATGCCACTTAAACTGTACATAAAACACTTTTACAAGCAGATCACTTTCCAGGGAAATAAAAAGACATGCTTAATCAGTAGGAAAATAAAAATTCCTGGGGTGAGGTCTCAGACAATTGGGTATAAAGGTTCATTCTTTTTCAATTGTGGTATTTTGTTTTAACGAGGCACATGAAATGCTTCAATATAATCCTTTGCCACCTTGAAACCTTGTTTTAATTCCCACTTATTCCTTTTAAGATTTTTAGAAATAAGATAATCCTCTATTTTCATGGAATTCATCACATAAAGGAGATCAAGTCTCATGAAGAGAATTTCTGGGTCACTGAGTAAGTAATCATGGAACAGATGGCAGTCATTCAAGCCTTATGGTAAGAAGTAGCCAAGGTCCTAAATTTAAGAGTCATCTGATGTGATTGAAATCCTTTTCAAGATTGGTGGTGGGAAATGAAATAATTGAGGTCATCATTTATGTATGTTTTACATTCTCCTCTCTTGTTAACCTTCAACACTAGTCCTCTCTACTTCACTCCTGACTCTTATTACACTCAGAAAACAGAAAAAGAAAATTAGAAGAGAGCCACCATGTAGATGAGCAACTTCTCTTTATCTACTGTCCATCAAATAGATTTTTCTAATTTCCAAGGATTGAATTCTTCCATTTACACCCTGATCCCAAACCCTGTCTCCTCAGTCTTCAGGACTTGGCTCCTACAATAGTCTCCCTTCTTTCCCCATTACCCTCTTTCTCCCTAGAGGAGCACTCCTATTTTTATCAGAAGCAGTGCCCTCCCTATACTCTAGAGAATGTGGGCTCTTGGAAATGGAGTGCTGGGATTGGAATCCTGTCCCCACCCTGTAGTAGATGCATGGCAATGAGCCTAGCACTAATCCCTGTTGTGAGTCAATTTCATCTGTAAGATGAAAGGTTCTCATGAAAACTGAGAATTAAATAAATTAATACTTGTAGAACACTATTCCTGGCAGATGATAAACTATACAAATGTGAACTGATTTTATTGTTTACATAGAAATATACTTCAGTATTTTCCATATTTATAAATTTCTATTTAGCTAATAGAGCACCTTGTATCTACAGCCCCATTTCACCAACCTTCCTTTTAGAGAGCTCTACAAAATAAGTCTCTCCTCATACTCGATTTCCTTCCTTCCTATTCTTCATCTCAAGTCTCCCACCCCTACATGACCCTGCTTAATCAGCTCCAAATTAATGTCACCAATAGCTTTCATATTGCCAAAGTTACTGAGACCTAGTGCAGCAGAAGTAGAATCTAGAGTCTAATATGGACTATAATTACCCAAAACTTGCACGAGTCTTGGAGAGCATATACATAGATTACCTAAGATGTGAGACAAACCTGCGCTAAGGTTATCTTACTACAAAGGATAGAGTTCAAATGTGGCCCCTCATTGGACTTGGAATCACTGACCCCCTACAACTTAGGTTATGTCACCAAATTTGGTAGGTATAATGAGACTCTTTGTCCCTTAGCAATTTCCTCAAGATCTTAGTGCTTTAGATTTATTTGGGCCCTGTCCTAAGATTGAGAGATATTCAAATGTGCTTATGACCCTTAAGTGAAGGACAAGTTATTTGCTGGGAAACAATGTATTTCATAAATAAGTGCATAAAACTAGACTACACACCAGGATGTGTTGCCTAACTCCAAATATAAATTGTAATTGAAATTCCACTCTGAACTAGGCAGACTTTTAGAGACAAAAGTACATTGTGAAGTATGGGGATTTGTACAGTTCTTTGTATTTGTACCTCAACATTGTAATCCTAAAGTTAGCTTGAAGAACCACACAGTGAAATAAAAGAATATCCTTGTGGTATCTGATTATTAATTTCCTTTCATTTTCTTATAAATGTTCAGAGAGTTATCCAGAATTCATTTTATATCACTGTGCACAACTATGTTAATACTCTGCATAATTACTTAGCCTCATTTGTGCATGAATAGGTACATATAATCATACAATAGATGTTCTGAGTGAGAGTTACAGTCAATATGAATTTGAATACCTGAGAACAGAATCAAGTCCAGTAACTCTTATTACATAATGTTCTCACTTAGATATTAGGCACTTATTTAATAGCAGAGTGATAAAAACAAAGAACGCTTGAATGTAAAATTTGTTTCCAGGTGAAATCAGTATCTCTTGTAAAAGTACTAACCTGTAAAGACAATGATTATATATTACATACTCATTCATATATCAAATAAACCCCACTATTTCTGAACATGTATGCTTATAAGATATCTTTTACTTAAGAAATCTGCAAATTAAAGTAAATTGCTATTGAAGACATGTCTGGTGTGATCACTAAATTATAGTCAGTCTATTCTGAAGACCAGGAAAAAATATATATATGTGGAAATTAATAGATATATATGAATTATTATAGTTAAATTATGAAGAATGTTAGGTACACTATAAAATGCTATGTACTTAGTGGTAGCCTTTAATAAAATGAGTTTTATTCCAAGATTTATTTACTCCATTCAGCCTGAATAGTCATTCAGCACAAACTTTAAAGTTTTCAAAATATCGTACCAGCCTGGTCTTAATATAAGTAACAAAGTGATCATATGAAAGGTTGAACATTTGGATTACAAGAAATTAATCACTCTCGGATTCCATTTTAATGGTTTATCAGAGCCATGGGTCAAGTCTATGACTTGGTGAGTGAAGATGGAATTATCCTCTGAAGTGTAGGGATATACCCACTGTCTGTCACTTTAGGTTGGGTTAATACTAGAATAAATTTGAGGGCAAGGACTTAAACTAATGCAGAGAAGGAACTCTTCCTTAGGGCTTGGAGACAAAGGGGTAGTCAGGGGTTTCTAGAAAAAATAGAACCAATAGGAGATGGATGGATGGATGGATGGATGGATGGATGGATGGATGGATTAGCTAGGTGATATATAGATAATAGATAAGGAAGATCTTAATCATAGGAATTAGCTTATGCAGTTATGGTAGTTGAGAAATCCATGATTTTCCCTCTGCAAGCTAGAAAACAAGGAAAGCTGGTAGTATAATTTAGTCTAATCCAAAGGCCCGAGAACCAGGGGTGCTAATAGTATAGCTCCCAATCTGAGGCAAAAGGGCAGAGGAGGAGCAGATGGGGGACCACTGGTGTAAGTCCTAGCCTCCTAAGACTGAAGACCAAGAGCTCTGATGTCCCAAGGGCAGAAGATGGCTGCCTCAAGCCCACAAGAAAATGACAAATTTCACCCTCCCTCTGCCTTTTTGTTCTATTTGGGCTCTCAGTGAATTGGATAATGCTCTGCCACATTGATGAGGACAGGTCTTCTTTACTCAGTCTATTGATTCTAATACAAAACTTTTCTAGAAACATTCTCACAGACACACTCAGAAATATAAGTTTTACCACCTACCTGAGCACCTCTTAGCCCACAGAATCTGACATATGAAATAAACCATCATAAACATCAAAGAATAGAAAGGCCAGGAATATTCCTCGTGTGGCATAACATCCTCCTGGCCATGAGGAAGTGGATGTAAATGAGTGGAGGCAGTGAGTTTTTACTCTTGTCCAAGAGCAGGTCAGCAGTGAGGTGGCCCTTGACAGTCACAGCAGGGCAATGCAGGACCTGACTTCCAGAGCAGCCAACATCTAGAACAGCAAGTGAGCATAATCAAGATTGACGTTTGGACTCCATCTGAAATGGGAATGAGGCCGAAGTAGCATCAGTAGCACTGATTATTTTGCCCAGCAGAACTCACAATTCACAATTGTCTTCAGTAACATGCATAGTAGACTGGTGGCCAGAAAGAGGTCTGAGTCAAAGAATCTGACCATCTTATTCTTGTACCATGTGAAGCAGTACATTAGTAAAAATCTCAGAGATACATAAAGGAGTTTCTCTGCAGTAGTATTTATGGCAAGAGTATATGGGGTCTTGCGTCATTATCATGTGAGTAAATAAAGTATAACTTTATTTGTATTCACAGGTTGGGGAGAAAAAATAATTTCAATATATAAGTAAATAAGGTATTTCTAGTTGAGATCTTTTAAGTTCATTTTCTACAATCTGATGACATTTTGAAATATATTTCTTAAGAGTTAGAAAGATAAGCACTCATTTTTATGTTCTGAATGGAGAAAGAAAACAAGACTGATGCCAAAGTTAAGTTTCTAGAAAATCAATTCAATTAAACTAAGAAAAAAGATAAGTGATTATAAAACTGATTTTTATTATCAAGGTTTACCAATTATATTTATCAGGACACTTAACTTCTGATTGAAAAAGTTTCTGTAACTTTTAGTTCCAACATGGTTTCATGATTTAAAGAACAATTTCTAGCATTTTTAAAGTATTGTTCTTTGCAATGTATTCTCTTATAATCATTTTATTTAATCTTATAATGACCCTGTGATATAAGTACATTATCATTACATTAGAACAAATTATTTACATATAAAAAGGATCAAAGATATTGAGATTATTCACATTATAAAACTCTCCTTTGTATTACAAAAGCTTCAGAATGTTACTTTTACAAATAGGAAGCTTTCCCTTAATATCTTAAAATTGCCAAAAACTTACTATAGGCTATGTTTTGGGATACATGTTATTTAAATAAAGAGAAGACAAGAATTTGCATAATTCTTTCCATTTAAAAATGTCTTTTAAGTAATGGGACTCTAACTATTAATATTTAGAAAAAAAGAATGAATACACCATATCAGCTTTACCTGCCAAATTATACATAACAAGATAAATTTTTAATGAAATTTGGTTAAGTTGAACTGCCTAAATTGCAAAGAACTGAAAGTAGATTCTATTAAAGCTAGAACTCTGCATACAAGGCAAAATGGAGAATTGAAGCAAAAGAGACATTTCAAACTCTAAACAATTTGAAATGGTCTCAAAATTGTGATTAAAATAATTTCTAAAATTTGGGGGTACATATATGATATATATATGTCATTCAACAAATGCATATTGTGTTATTTACAATGTACTAAGCATTATGCTAAGCCAAAAATAAATTATTGGGGAAAACAGACAGAAACCAAAGGAATAATATATGATATAATATTCAGAAATAGTCATTTGGTGAAAGAAAAGAAAGTGTGAAAGAAGGTACCAAATAATGAGGGGGTGAGACAGTGGGTACTATTTGGTATAGTGCAAATCAAGCAGGGCCTTTGCCAAAGAAGTGATACTTATAAAAGTAAGGATACCATGTCCTTACTTATACTTACATAAAAAGTGTTCAATGTCCATTAATAAAAGAGAAATCTTACTATCTGTGACAGCATGGATGGACCTATCTGAAGATGATTATGCCCAGTGAAACAAGTCAAAGAGAAAAACAAATAAACAAGTGCCATATGACTTCACTTAAATGTGGATTCCAAAGAATAATACAAACAAACAAAAATGAAATGGACACATAGACCAGACTGGTGATTGTCAGAGGAAAGTGGGGTAGGGGGTTGGGTGGACAAGGTGAAGGGATTAAGAAGTACAAATGGGCAGTTACAGAATAATCACAGCAGAATGAAGTGTAGCATAGAGAATATAGTCAATAGCATTGTAGTAACTATGCATGGTGCAAGGTGAGTCTTAGAGTTATCAGGAGGACAGATTTATAATTTATATTATTGTCTAACCACTATGCTGTACAAGTGAAACTAATGCAAAATAATACTATAATAAAAATATTTTTTAATAAAAGAAGTGTGAGGAAAAGGCCCTAGACAAAAACATAGTGCCTTCGGAAAATATTAAGAAGACCCATGTGAACAGGATGTGGTAAGTGATAGCAAGTGACAAATAAGTTGGAGGGCTTGACTAGACATGTAATAAATAACTTACAGAGCATTCAGAGTGTGATATTTTGCCACTGCAAAGCTTTGAGCAGTGACAAGGAATGCACTGAACCATGTTTGTATTCTCTGAATTCTTTGAAATTGAATTAAAAATTTACATAAAGCAAAATGAGAAAAGCCATAGTGTGCAGACCAATGACTTTTTACACATATATACACCACTACCACTCACTCAGAATTATGCTTTTAATCACAGTGGGGAGCTGGGGAGAATTCAAGCACAAGATCAGAACATGGAGATGAGTTAGGAAGAAATGGTTATAATTTATGTAAAGAGATAGTACAGCCTGGAACTAGATGGTAGCTTTTTGAAGAAGTAAAAAATGGAAAGTTGGGAATTGAAATTTACATTTTAACTAAGAGCCAACTGATATGTTTTGCTGTATTAGACGCAGGTGTGAGGAAATAAGAACTATAAAGGATGACTGCACAGCTTCATTCTGAACTGTGATAGTAATTGCTGGGGCTGTTGTTCAGGCAAAGGAGTTGACTGAGGGTGAAAGATATCAAGGGTTCAATTCTGGCCGTGTTGTGCTGGAGCCGTCCTCCCCGAGAATCTGAAGCTTCAGGGAGAGGGTGGATGCAAGTGCCCAAAGGAAGTAAGCAGATAAAAAAAGCAGAAAACAAAAAGCCTAACCAGCAAATGTCTATGCAAGAAAATGTCTATTCCAGGGGAATAGAAGACAAAATAGGAGACTGTGAAGTCTGGAAACGCCATAAGTTGCACATGCAATTCTCTGCGGGAGAAGGAGGGATAATATCAGGGAGTGAATTGTGTCCCCCAAAGTTGTATGTTGAAGTCCTAACCTCCTGTACCTCAGAGTGTGACTGCACTTGAGATACAATTATGAAAAAAGAAATTAAGTTAAAATGAAGTCATTAGGTTGGTCCCTAATCCAATATGATGGTGTTCTTACCAACAGAAGACTGCATGAGAATAAAGGGAGAAGATGGCCATCTACAAGACAAGGAGTGGCCTCAGAAGAAACCAACCCTGCCAATACCTCCATCTCAAATTTTGAGTCTCTAGAATTGTGAGAAAATAAATTTCTATTACTTAATCCACCCAGTCTGTGATACTAATACAGGCAACATGAAGATTGATGGTTGTTTTCTGAAAAATCCAGAGAAAGGGAAATGTCATTTTCTCAACTGGGCATATTTATATATTGCCTGTTTTTTTCTTGCATCTATAATATAGTACCACAGCCTTAACAACAATTATGAGGTATACCAATGTTGTACCCACTTACAGGTATATTACTGGGTTCAATATTAAAAGAAGCCATAACAACTATTTTTACCGAATCCTAGGACTAGCAACTAGTATGGATGAAAAAAATCTTGAAAATTCAAGTAGAATATGAAGTGCTGGGAGATAGTTACTGATTTAATTTTTTAAAAAAGGGGAAGGGATATAACCAGGAACCAATATATTTAGCACAGACTGTTATTTTTCCCCCAACATCCAGTCTCCCTTTTTCTCCTCCCAAGTATTTACTCAAATAAGTTTTAACTAGAATACACAGGGCTTCCCTTGTATCATGTAGTAAAGTTTAGCCCAAAGAAATCTAAGCAAATGGCTTCCAAATGGGTCCTTAGAGAGATGTACACCATTTAACCCTCTCCTATTTCCTAGTCTGCACTGTGGACATAGTGCCTGGAGGTTCAGCAGTCCTGAGGTAGAATGTTACCTGCTGAGGATGACATAGGGGCAGGAAAGAAGAATGGTCTGCAGCTATAACCCTCAATGTCCTTTCATTTAAAATGTGGATTCTTATAGTTGAGAGAATCAAATGAGATTCACATACAAGCACTTAATACAGAAGCTGCCAGTAAGTACCCAGTGAATGTTAATAATCATCGCTGGGTGTTCAACAATGTTGTTAGTCTTTCAGTGAATGACAATAGTCCTTCATTTTGCAGATGAATAGACTGAGAAAATTTATGTCCCTGGATGCCTTTTCCACCTTTGCCAACTAACAGCTAAACCCATGCTCTTTCCCTTAAATCTCACGGAAAAGCAGACTCTGAAGGAAAGACTTCTTGTCTGAGGCAGCTGTTCCAACAAAATTATTGCCATTATCATCTTCTAAGATCCATGTTTTTTGTTTGTTTTTGTACTAGCTTTATATAATATAATAAGGTTTCTTACTGTCTATATGCTTTTAAATATCATGTCAATAACATGACAGATACAGAAAAAATGTGTTTTATGTTGTAAGTTTAACTTTTAAAAACAAATTATCTCAGATCAACAATTATCTTAAACAATTTCCCAAGATTTGAAGAGTTTTTAAATTAGGAACATTTTTTTTACAGGTATTGCATTACTACCTTATCAGAATGTTTTAGTAGTTTATTTTATTGCTTATTTTGTTCTTGTTTTTGTTTTTGCAGCAAGTAAAATGCTCACAAACTATAATCTCTTATTCAGGGAAATGTGCACTATACATAGGAAATCAGTATGTTTTCTTAATAGAGTTTCTAGGGTCAGATTTCTTTAACACTAGGTCAAGGTGATTGACAGGATTGGGAAGGGCTAATGTTGACTGGCAATTATCATCATGGTTCTAAGTACAATAATCAGGAATAAAGTTTGGTGATATAAAATTATTATTTGTGATATTAAAAAATGATATTTATGACCACCAAATTTTAAATATATACCTTGATTATGATTCTATTTATGTCACTTTCCATATTCTCAGACACACACATATATAGAGTATAGGTGTAAATATAAATCTAGATACAGATGTATATTTAGAAATACCCAAATCTTAATTTTGGGACCAAAATACATCTCAGTCAAATATAATAAGTATAAACCATCATCTTCAAAAATCTTATTTTCTTTTAGATAGAACCCACCCTTGCATGAAGTACTACTATATTCTCAACAAATGGTTTCCAAGTGAGTGAAGAATGAAAATTCAAGTATTTCTTAATGGGGGAATGTAATATCTTACCCAAAACAAAAGATTGTATTTTATTTTTAAATAAAAAGTAATCAAATACCCTGACTGGTGTGGCTCAGTGGATTGGCACTGGCCTGTGAACCCAAAGGTCATTGTTTCGATTCCTCAGTCAGGGCACATGAACAGGTTGCAAGCCAGGTTTCCAGCCAGGTCTGTAGCTGGAGGCAGGTGAAAGGCAACCATTGAAGCTTTTCTCCCTTTCTTCCTCCCTCCCTGCCCTTCTCTCTGAAAGTAATGAATAAAATCTTTTAAAAAATCCCAAAAAACCAGTAATCAGTAATCAAATAATACATATAGGTCTGTGGTGAAACAAAAAAACAACAACAACAAAAAATTCATATTCATCTCCAGTCATTTCCACATTTTAGAAACAATCAGATTTAGCCACCCCTGGGTGTGTTTTTTTATCCTCCTTCAAAACTTGTCCGATTATCAATATATTAACTTTTGGCTAATTAACTCTGGGCATTGTCTGCTAACTTCTTGTTATGGTACAGAAGCTTTAACTCTCACCTGGCTCATCTTCATTCCCCCATCTTAATAGAAGTGGCTTCTGTGACCTCAAACAACATCCTTAAATTACCTATCTTGTTCCATCAACTTATAGTTAGTCTTTCTGATGCCTTTCTCAAGTGCAGGCTCATATCTTACCTCACTGCCTTCCACCTACTAGCCTCATCAATTGTAATTCTACACTGGCATTAATATTTTCTCCTCAAAATATTTTATAGCTTATTTGTAGTCTACTTAAAAGTTGAGCACCAGAACACTCATTAGTATGACTATGTAGCTATTTTTATCTAAAGCATCAATTAGCATATTAGCATTATAGTTCTTTCTTTTATAGGTCAATATCGTTGGGCTTTTTGGAGTGTCTTGTACAGTTCAAATAATAATTTTGCTCTTGCTTTAAGTTTCAATAGATTTTTCTTTTCTTTTCATAATTTACCAATGGTATTTATCAGAACCTTGAGGTCTTTAAGCTCTAACTCTTCTATCATTTACATCAAAGTCACTTTTATCTCAGACAACTGCCTTTCAGAGCTTATTTGAAGATTTATAGTGAATATTAATAAAAACATGAACATATTCCTATCAGGAAATAATCTGTCTACCAGTTAAAAATAAATATTATTATAACATTATGTTATAAGTTCTCAGCTGGACAGAAGATGCCATTAAGTTAAAGCCCATTTTCCTTGATTACTATTATAATATTGTTGTCATCTAGCACAGCATCTAACTGCAGCTTTTCATCAATAGTTGATGAGTAAATATTTGATGTATATTTCACAATGATCTATAAGATTTAAAAAGTTGTTTGTCTCAGTATTTAACATTGCATATAATCTATAGGGTCATTTGTTATAGTAAAAATGTTCCTTTTATTTTTTAAAATGTATCTATATTTTTGATAATCATTTGAAAAAATATATTTCAATGTACTATAACATTTTTAAGGTACCTGTTTAAACTAACATCCACAGGCAACATGACAAAATAAATAGTTTTCTGTGCACTTATAGAAAGGAAGTCTATATATGATATATTATATTTCATGGCTCTGCCCTGCTAAATTAATTTTTTAAAAGATTTTATTTATTATTTTTAGAGAGTGGGAAAGGGAGAGAGGCAGAGAGGGAGAGAGACATCAATATATGGTTGCCTTTTTCACCTGCCTCCAGCTATGGACCTGGCTGGAGACCTGGCTTACAAGCTCATTATATGCCCTGGCTGGGGAATCGAACCTGCGACCTTGGGTTCATAGGCTGACACCTTATCCACTGAGCCACCAGCCAGGGCCTGCTGGATTAGTTTAAAGCAAGTCATATTTGTAATATGTTGGCAATTTTATGAATGCAGTTCATGTGCATAATAATAATTCAGAATTTTTCTTTTGGAACCATGGATAGATGGCATATAAGTGAAGGCTTATTGCTTTCTGCTCTGTAAAAAAATGACATGGTCTGAAATCTTCCATAATTTCCCAGAGTAATTTCAATGTGTTAGCTTTTATAATGTTTAAGTATCAATTTTCAAGGAAGTGAATAAAAACAAATGTATTTTATAGATCGTGGTATAGGCATACATGGCTTGCCTCCTCACACAACCACATCAAAATTACAACTAAAATATAGAACCTCAATCACTCAGAACCATCACAAATTGAATGGAAATCTGACAACTACAGAATTAAAAACAAAATCTATTGAGAATGGTAGAAAGGGCTAAGACATGGAATGGGCTGGTCTCACACCCAGTCTTCCAGTGGCAGGAAGATAAGCCTCTACAATTTGTTGCAAAACCCAGCAGGAATTGAGTTAGTGGAAGAAACTTCTGGAGTCCCAAGCAGTTCTTTTTAAAACCAAAACACAGACTTTCTCACACTCACTCCCAATAAACTCTAACATCAGGATAGCAGCTTGGTGGCATATGGGGAGAAAATGTCTGGCATCAAGGTGAGCAGAGCTCACTGACCCTTCTCTGAACCCTCCTCCTATAGAGCCCCAGAGCTGGGAACTGCTGCCATATCTGAGACTCCAACAACCTGGCTAACAAGGTTTACTCCGTCCACCCTGAATATCCCCAGAGACTCCAATGCACCCAACTTACAGACCCACCCAAGCTGCTTTTCCATATGAATGGTTGGTCTTGGCTTGTTCTTTACAACTTCCTAAATCCCTAAACCCTATCAAACAAGCAACAGTCAGCATCAGTGATTCCCTAGCCTCTGCTCCCCACTATATCTCTTGCTAAGTAGCCTCAGGCCATTGAAGTGCCAACAGCAGTCAAGGCTCAACTACAAAAGGAGGATGTACGTAGCTCACAAGAAGAGTTCACCTCAAGAACCCAACTTGGGTGGTAAGAGAGGCTATGCCACTGAACCCTACAGGACACCTACTACATTAAGCCATACTACCGAGACATAAAGTCAAAGCAGCTCTACCTAATACATAGAAATAAGCACAGGGAGGCTGCAAAATAAGGAGATAAAGAAACATGGATGAAATGAAAGAACAGCTAAAAACTCCAGAAAAATACTAAACAAAATGAACATAAACAATCTATCAGATGCAGAGCTCAAAACACTGGTTATAAGAATGCTCAAGGAATTTAGTAAGGACCTCAACAGCATAAAAAAGATCCAGTTAGAAACAAAGGATACACTAATTGAAATAAGAAAACAATTTATAGGGAAACAACAGTAGAGTGGATAAAGCCAAAAATCAAATTAATGATTTGGAACATAAGAAAAAAACAACCAAACAGGACAAGAAGAAATAAAGAAGATAGGAAGGAAGGAAGGAAGGAGGGAGGGAAGGAAGGAAGGAAGGAAGGAGGGAGGGAGGGAGGGAAAGAAAGAAAGAAAATGTAAGCAGCCTATGGGCCTATGGGACAACTTAAAGCAGTCTAACATTTGCATCATGGAGGTGCTGGAAAGAGAAGAGAAAGAACAAGAAATTGGAAATCTATTTGAATAAATAATGAAGGAAAATTGCCCTAATTTTGTGAAAGAAATAGACATGAAAATCCAGGAAGCACAGAGTCCCAAACAAGGTGGATGCAAAGCGGCCCACTCCAAGACACATCATAATTGAAATGCCAAAGGTTAAAGATAAAAAGGGAATCTTAAAAGCAGAAAGAGTAAAGCAGAGAGTTACTTACAAAGGAGTTCCCATAAGGCTGCCAGCTAATATCTCAAAAGAAACTTTGCAGCCTAGATAGGATTGGCAAGAAACATTCAGTCATGAAAAGCAGAGACCTATAGCTAGGATTGCTCTACCCAACAAAGATATCATATAGAATTGAAGGGTAGATAATGAGCTTTCCAGAAAAGAGAAAACTAAAGGAGTTCATCATCACCAAGCCGTTATTATATGAAATATTAAAGGGATTTATTTAAGAAAAGGGAGAAGATCAAAATGATGAACAATAAAATGGCAATAAATACATATTTATTAACAATTGAATCTAAAAGTCGATGAAAGGGGGTGATGAGCAAATGAGTGAAGGCATGAGGGGCTTAAGAAGAACAAATAGATAGTTATAGCATAGCTATGGGGATGTAAAGTACAGTATAGAAAATGGTGTATCCTAACAACCTTTACTCATGATCCATGGACATAAATAGTGGTGTGAGGATTGCCAGAATGCATGGGGAGATGCAGGGTGGGATCAGACATAGGGAAAAATTTGCACAACTATTATAACATAATCAATAAAATATAATATAAGAAGTAATGTATTTTATATATTCAGAATTATTTAAACTTTTAATTGTGATAATTATAGATTCTCAAGCCATTATAAATAACACAAGTTCTGTTAAGCCTTTTGCCCAGTTTTTTCCCAACAATAACTACAGTACAATGTTGCAACCAGGAAGTTGACACTGACACAATCCACCAACCTTATTCTGAATGCATTCATGTGTGTGTGCATGTGTGTGTTTTTAACTTATCATATGCACAGATTCATGTAACCATCATCAAAGGCAAGCTATGGAGCAATACCATAACAATTACCGTTGTTTTTTAACTTGAGATTTACAAGAGTAAATGTATACTCTAACCAGTTTAATTATGGTTCCATGTTCCAAACTCAAACACAATTAAGTGAAATACAGTTATTGGTTCAGTTTCAACTTATGTAAACATTTTAATCACTAAATATTTGCATAAAGAAGAACCACATTAAATATGATAAATTACTGATTTCAAGCACTATACTCTTTGAAAGGTAAATATTTTTCACTAAGATTTTTTTACAAGTGAGTTTCTTAGAAGCATCTTTTATAGATAGTTCTTGACTAATCCCAAACATGGCTGTCAGTAGCTTTGATTTCCCTCAAATGGCAAAATACACCTTTCTAATTCAACCAGGATTTATTAGCAACTTTGAAAACTACAAGGAGCTTTTGGAGGGAAATCTGACAATGTATTCTCAGCTATTCATTTTTTCCTTAATGAGATACTTAGTTATGTCTTTCCCTGAAATGTGTTCAGCAGCCCTACTTGCCCAGGCAAACTTTGAGCACTAGGTACCCCTTCCATATTCCTAAGGATGCCCCTACCCCCACCTCACCTCAAGACAAGCAAAATGAAAGAGAAATTAGAGAAACATCACCATGCTGCTGGTCTGCATGAAAACACCATAATTATCTCTTCCTAATCAGATGGGAGTAATTTTCTTGCTCTCCATCTGACTAATTTTCTCCACTCTTCTCCCTCCCATCAAGTATCTGGCAGCTAAATGTTTACAGATTAATTTGCATGAAATTGTCCCTTAGCAACAATCACTCACAGGATCAAATTCCTCTGCAATTTGACACAAACATTTTTTTTATGATACACCTGCTTTTAAAAGAAAGATTTAAAGTTGAAAATAAAACTCAAATCCCAAAATGCCACCTACTTAAAGCCACAGCTTTTAAAATCAATTGAAAGAAAGAAGATGGTCTTTAAGCTGATAAAAGTATTTTCAAGCCCCAGAATATTTTTATGTGCTTTAGATCATATCTGTGCAACAGAAAAATATATATAGGACTGATTAATTTTAAAAAATACAGTCATAGCCTGCTGTCAAAGTGAAGTCACCAGGTCACCAGATGCTGCTGTCTACCTGTGGACAACTCTGGCTCCTGGCCCTGTGGGGTGAAGTCATTGATGTCAGCAGGAGTGACAGGGAATGGCAATAACAAAAGGTTTCTGTGGTACAAAACTGGCCTTTTTCAAGCACTAATCGAGTCTCTAATTTTGCCAAATCAAAGATCATTTAAACCACTAGCTTGCCATTCTGTCAAGTAATTATTACCTTGTTAACTTGATTTATCAATTGGTTTTTATCCTAAATTACAACCAGTTAAAGGATTTTGGAGGCCTTGAATACAAAGGGAAATTCTGCATTTCCTGAATGCAGAGTAGGGCAAACAGTAGGCATTTTTCTTAGTAAGGAAGAGATGCCTGGATTAGAAGGATTTCCAAACCAGCCCCTCCTCCAACCAGATCAACAATGACATTTTAGCAATAGGACCCTGGAACTGTGCCAGTTAATTATCAACTACCATCTTTGTCTTACTTTTCTTTGTTGTTGTTTAACCTGGTTCCCAGAAAGCTCAAGGTTAAAGGAAAATTCTTATGCAGTTGTTGAGTTACAAAAATTTTAGTTTAATATCTCAAAGTAAGTAAAGCTGAACATGATTTTCTTGTTTTTATAAGAACAGGGCTGTTATCCTCTGATATTAGAGTCACAATATATCCTTTAGGAATGGTTTAGTGCCAGGACCCTAGTGATTTGAACATTTATGTCTCCACTAACTCGAAGCTTCAACTAAAGAAGCTTAATTGTCTAACCCTGTTATCTCAAGGTCACAAATGGCTCTGGGAAACTTGGGGGAGGAAGCACCAAACTTGCTATTATTCAGTATCATCATACCCAGCATTCTGAATATTTATAACAAACTTGGGACTTCCTCAGACTGTTTGTGAGGGAGGAAGAGCAAAGAGTACTACTTCCATTTTATAGATCACCAATATAATATTTGTGTTAGTCAGGGTGAGAGAGAGTGAGAATGAGACACCAAGAGGGAGAGAGAATAGGGGACTCAGGACATGCAATGACATAGTTCCAGTTCAAAGGATGGTAGACTTAAGACCCAGAAAAAGTTTTAGTTCAAGTTCAAAAGCATGAAAAAAATTGTCTCATTTTAAAGACAGCCAAGTGTCAAAAAATCTCATTCACTCTGGGATGAGAAGGGCATAGTCTGCCTTTATGTTCTATTCATGCCTTCAACTCATTGGATGGGGCCCACCCACATAAGGGAGAACAGTATGATTTACTCAATCTACTGATTTCAATGTTAATTGTCTTCCAAAACAACCTCACAGATACACCTAGAGTAATATTTAACCAAATATCTGTGCACCCATGGCCTAGACAACACAGAAAATTAATCATCACAATGTATTAACTAATCTTATTGTTGTAATCACTTAACAATACATACTTATAATAATCACATGTACACCTTAAGTTTACACAATGTTATATATTAAATATATCTTGATAAACCTGTAAAAATTAATCATCACAATATTATTTCAACACATGCATTAAACACACACCACTAGAAACATCTGCATCCCCTGCAGTCTGTTTTGTCAACTTTACATTTAGTAACAGCAAAGCTGGCTTGACAGAGAGGCCAGCAGAGAATATACACAAGTCTTTTGCCTATTTGTGATATATGACATTACATTCCTGGGGGAAATGCTGTTTGGCATAATCTACAGGACTACCATCTTTCAGATTAATTGTTCTGACCTTGGTCTACAAGCGTAAACAGAAATGTATTTCAGATAATGTTAGTTTCTGTCATAATTATATTCTGTGCACATTCAGGTGGAGAGGCATTAAAGAGCATCTGTGTTTGCCAGTGGGAGCAAGAAACCTTGAACCAAAAACAAATGCATAAATCTAGTCTCAGGTAGGATACTGGCTATTGATGAATACTGACCATGGACAGAGAGATGGGAAACTGCAAATCTTTGCATATCCAGATGATAACATTAATGATAACTTGCCATAATCTTATTCCCATAAAATGAATCTTCTAAATTGGCTTGAAAACCTTTGTGTGATTACATCTATTGGATACTGGGTTTGATAAACACCCTTTAATATATCCTAGAATTTGCCTCAGGCTTGCCAGTGTTAAAAATAAACAACTGTCAAGTGACTGTGTATGGAGAGTGCTCCCAATCACACTGCATTCATCAAAACTAATACTATTTTTGGGAATTTACAAAATCGTTATGACAACACGGTGATTAATGATAACTGGAAAGAACTACAGGATCCTAAAAGTAACTTTGCAATTTGTAGACATTTGGTTTACAACTCTTTACCTGACTTACTATATATTAGAAATCAATGTGTATCTGATCTTTAAATTGTCCAGGCAGGCTTATTCAAATGTGTGTCAAATAATATAAATTGGAAAGGGTATGATCATGTTCCAGCTTCAGAGGAGGAAATAGAGTGACTATGGGATGCCTGGAGAAATAATCTATTGTGTAGCAAAGAAAACACTCGCAAAGTTTGAAACAACCAAGGTAGTTCACCTGCAATGAAGGCTAATTTCTCATTTTACTGGTTAAGAAAGAAAGAGAGGAAAGGGGGACAGATTGTTTGTGTCAGTCCAAGACATGGAGCAGAACAAACCTGCCTGGCTTTCCCTTGCAAGGTATATCTAGAAGCAGAAGGCAGAAACAAAGTTATGCCACAGAAGCTAAACAGATAGCTTAATAGTTTTGATTCTACCCTGAAATATAAGGCAGCTGCAGCATTTCTAATAAGACCTATTATTGCAGTGTATCAAAAGCAAAAGGAGGAATCGAGTGGCATTTTGTGCAGGCATCAAACTCAATGAGTGAAAAAAGTTAAAATTACTCTCAAGAGTAAAGATGAAAATCAGTAAGTCAATATTTAGCTAATCAATTATTGACAACATTTGGTTCAGTGAGTAAAACTGTCATTGTTGTATTTACATGTTCTTTAAAATATATTTTACAGTGAATTCCATTGTCCCTCACTGTAAGAGAATTTATAAAGTTTCTACAGCTATTTTGATAATTATGCTCCACATTTCTCAATTATACTGAGTAATCTATACATCTAAATCCAAAATATTACCTTTACCTAATGTCAGCTACAGAAAAATCATTAAAAAATTTTAGAAAAATAATCAATTTCTGTTATGTCAATTTCCATTTCCAAATACATAAAGCTTATTAGAACACTTTAAGTTATATATGGAAGAAACATAGCTAAAACTAGCTTCAGTAAAAAGGAATTGAGCCATATAACTTGGAGGTCCAAAATGAAATTCAGATATGGCTAGATCAAGGAGTTCAATGGGTCTCTTTCCATATTTTGATTCCGTTTTTTGCTGCTTTTTGTATATTGGTCTCATTCTCTCCTGCAACAAACTGACTCCCTCTATATGGAAAGATGGTTGATGCTAGTTTCTCCAAGCTTCTATTTGTAGTTTAAATATGAAAGGAAAAGTTTCTATTTTTAAATAGTCATATGTGAAAATTATAAAAAAGGATTTAACTGGCTCTGTTAGAAACAGAGGTCTATTCATCTGGTAATAAAAAAAATAAATAAATTTCCTACTTAGAGAGGTCTAGGACATAATTCTTGTTATTAGGGACTCAAGGAGACAGGAATAATAGATGCGTTGTATTATATGTTTTTAAAAAGGGACCATCTCCCATTGGAATAAAGGTATTAGAAAGACCAAAACCATAAATTCCACTACTTTAAGTGACATAAGTTTTCAAAAGATATATTCAATTTATCTTATCTTCAACCTAATACCATTGTACTTTATTGTATGTAAATTATACCTTAATAAAGCTTACATTGAAAAAAAGATATATTCAATTTATATTTCTCTCTTTTCATAGAATCCTTTTTATAGAACTAGATGTCTACTATCCCAATATAATGCAAATATTTATTCATAATGCAGCCGCCATTTATTCAAAATGCCATATTAAGCATTATAAATAGTTTTTAAAAAGATAAAAATAATTCTTCCAATGACCTGATAATTTATGAAGCTATTGTGGATATAAATATGAAAGTACAATGTCTTTTATCAATTATTTTACATAATATTTCACAAAATAAGTCAAAGACCTTATACAAATATAAATATTCTCATTTATAAGTAAGCATTTGCTTATTCTCTTTATTTATTGACTTAATTATTTCTCTTCCCTAGGGTTCTATTTGGCAAATTAACACACCAGGAAACTAAATAGTACTGAGGCAATCTGAAAAAAATTTAGATACTTTTTGATTTGCCCAAAATTCAGTTTTCCCAAAGGTGACCTAATTAAGCTTTAAAACACTCTCAAGAGAATTCTCATGTTGTTGAATAGAAAGCTGTAATACCATATTTCTATTGAATAGCATTTATTGCCCTGTTCTAAATTGCCCTGCTAAATGCTTCAGCAATAGAAAAATCTGTGCACAAGTATGTCTAAGAACAAGGACATCAGGATAAGAATTCAAACACATGCCTAAACGTATACTTTAACATCACAAATACTGTGCCTTCCTTTTTTCATTAGCCTTTGGATTAGATTCTTTTTATGTGATCATTGGTCAATAAATCAATCATTTTCTGGAGGGTATTACATTTATCTGTCATTCTGAATATTTCTATAATTTTTTTCCTTCTAGACTTGAAAGAAAAGAAGGTCATTCCAGAAATAAAAGTATTATCAGGAGAAAATGTTTAGACTATAAGTTGTTCTGCATCATTGAGAAAATATTGAAGTGAAAATATTATCCAGGAAGGAGTTGTGCCAAGCCATCCAAAACAACTCTTACCAAAATATAACTACAGGGGATGTAAATATATTTGCTTTAATGGCTGGTACTACACCTACAATTACAAGCACTCCATTTACATGATGTACTTCTTAACAAATAATGCAATAAAGAGTTTTGAAATATTGGACAGCAGAGTGCTTCTTGTTTGTTCCCAATGAGTTATACCTGTGACAACAATCTCAGTGACTGAGAAGCCATTAACGTTCATGCACGCTATGGTAAAGCCACAACTCAAGTATCACTGAATTCCCCAGACATGCCTATCATTGTTGTTTTTCCTGTCTGACTGATTGGGTTGTTTCTATAGTATTTTTTCAAACTCAGGATACCATAGGAGGCCAAAGCAACAACCCCAATTTTTTCTTTAATCTGTTACACTTTCTATTTAGAGTTTTATACACAAAAGATAAATCAGAAAGATAAATAACCTTATTAAGCCTTCTCACTAATCAAAAACTTTATCACAAATGAAGTCACATCAGAGATAACGGGGTAGGCAGGTTCAAAAGTACAAACCTAGGACCTAAAGTGAATCAAATTACTATAAAAATGTAAAAATTCTGTATGTCAAAATGTCCTAAGTCCATATGCCCTCCCTTAAAGCCAAATGTATTTCAGAACTCAGATTTTTCCAATTTTAAGAAGATAGCAGCAAGTAGAGAACCAAGATGGCAGCAAAGTAGGTGCAAGTAACACTGATCTGCACCTAAACTGGAATTATAATTAAATTATAGAAAAATCATCCTGAATAACCAACTGAACACTAGTTGGAGAGAAATCACATAACCAAGTACTTAAAGAAGAAACCATATCACTATAATAAGACTGGAAGGAAGTACAGAGGCAGAAGAGTGCTGGCTGTACTCTCATGGGTAACAGCTGAAGTCCTAGCAGCCAGGAAATTTTCCGGAGAAGTATGGAGTCCAAACCCCAAATTGGGCTTCCAAGCCTAGAGCACCAGAACTGGGAAAGGAACCCACATAACATCTGGCTGTACGAAAAACAGTGGGGTTTCTGTCTGCTAGTGAGAGTTGACTAGAGATGCAGAGAGCCTCTTAAAAGCACAAAATTTCATTGCAGCCACTTACCCTGGATCTGGCAGAAGGAGGACAGAGAAGACTAGAGCTATGTGAGTAGAGTCTGTGGTTTGTGGCTTTAGGAAAAGAACTTAAGGGTTAGCCAGGAGGACCTCTGTGCTCACTAAATCTCCATACTGCAGAAACCATCTTTCTCAGGTAGAGCACTGTAGCTTGGGGGAAAGCAATAGCTTCATCCACAGGAATCCCTCTCGCCCAACTTATCAACTTAAGAAGGGCTGCTGAGAGGTACAGCTGGAGGTACTTTCAGTGATAAAACCTGAAAGAAAGCCTGCAGGAGCATATCTGAGAGCACTGAAAATTTAATTGATCCTCCCCAAGGCCTGCTGCTAATAAAAGCTGATTTTGGTGGGCAGGTTGGTTCTTTCTATATACACCAGGCCTATCATAGAGCACTATAAGTTGTGATTCACTGATAGCACCAAACAGATTGTCCAGGGCCAGTCATAGGCAGCATTAGGCACAGGGCTAAACCAGAGTCGTGGCAGATCTACCTAATACACAGAAGCAAAGACAAAGAGGCAGCCAAAATAGGAAGATAAAGAAACAGGCCCCAAATGAAAGAACAAGAGAATTCTCCAGAAGTAAAACAAAATGGAATGGAGAAAAGCAATTTATCATATATAGATTTTAAAGTAATGATTATTAGGATGCTTAACAGCATGAAAAATAAAACATAAAAACTGTAAGAAAGGACCAGTCATAAATAAAGAATGCAATATCTGAAATAAATAATACACAGAAAGTAATAGCAGTATAGATGAAGCAGAGTATCAAATCAGTGATTTGGAAGAAAAAGTAGAGAAAAAAATCACTCAAGCAAGGCAGCAAAATGAAAAGATAATTTTTAAAAATGAAGAAAATTGAAGGGACCTTAGAGACAACATGAAGCACCCACATCATGAGACTACCAGAAGAAGAAGAAAGTGAGCATGGGATTGAAACCAAAATGATGATAGAAAAATTCCCTACCTGGTAAAGGAAGAGACATACAAGTCAAAGAATTACAGCGAGTCCCAAACAAAATGAATTCAAGGAGGCCAACACCAAGACACATAGACAAGACACAAGACACATAATTAAAATGGAAAATTAAATACAAGAAGAGAAGTTTAAAAGCAGCAAATTTGCAAGAGAGAAGCAGGTAGTTACATACACAAGTGCTTCCATTAGACTGCCAACTGTCATCTGATTTCTCAATGGAAATATTTCAGGCCAGAAGGAATTGGCATGAAATATTCAAGGTGATGAAAAGCAAGGATTTACAGCCAAGGCTACTTTACCAACCAAGGCTATCATTTAAAATTGAAGAAGAAATAAAGTGCATCTCAGATAAGAAAAAGCTAAAGGATTTTTTTGCCACCAAACCAGTATTGTAACAAATGTATAAAGGCTTGCTTAAGAATTTTAAAAAGAATAAAAGATGAAAGTTAAACAATTAAAATGGTGATAAATATTTATCTATATATCAATAATCATTTTAAATGTAAAAGGCAAGACCCACATATATGCTGGCTCCAAGAGACTCACCTTGTAATTAAAAATACACTCAGACTAAAAGTAAAGGGATAGAAAAATATAGTTTATGCAAATGGAAAGGGAAAAAATCTGGTTATCAATGCTTATACCTGATTTAAAAAAAAAAAAAAAAAAAGACTTTAAAAGCAAGGCTACATTAAGAAACCAAGAAAGATACTATATAAAATTAAGCAAACAATCCAATATGAGGCTATATCTCTATAAACATTTATGCACCCAACATAGGAGCACCTAAATGTGTAAAGCAATCTTGATAAACATTAAGGGAGAGAGTGATAGAAATACAGTAATAGTAGGGGATTTTAACATCCTAATGACATCAATGGATATATTTTGTAGAAGAAAATGAACAAGGATGTCATGACCTTAAATGGCATATTAGATCAAATGGATTTAATTGATATCTTCAGAGCAACTCATCTCAAAGTAGCAGGACACACATTCTTTTCAAGTACACATATAAAACTTTCTAGGATAGAAACATATTAGAACACAAAACAAGTCTCAATAAATTTAAGAAAATTGAAATCATATCAGACATTCTCTCTGACCATAATTCAATGAGTATAGAAAACAATCATAAGAAGAAAACTGATAAATTTACAAAGATCAGTATTAGTGTGGTTTTGGCAAGGGTTGTAAAAATTGTCAATCTTACATTGTTAAGACAGTGTAACTTGGAATATTATTTAAGGTTATTTAAACATTTTTGAATATTACTGAGGGTATTTCAAGTCTATTAAAACTTATTGAGATATTAAAAAAGAAGAAGAAAACTGAGAAATAGAAAAAGAAATGGAAGCTACATAATATGTTACCAAATAATGAATGTTTAATGAATAGGTCAACAATGAGACCAAGGAACTCAAAAGTTACCTTTCAACAAATGACAACGAGAATTTGTGGTACACAGAGAAAGCAGTCAGTCCTAAGAAAGAAATTGATAGCATTAGAAATCTATCTCCAGAAACAGCAAAAATAAAATAAACAACATAACTTTACACTTAAAGCAACTTGAAAAACAACAAAGAAAGCCCAAAGTGAGTTGAAAGAAGGAAATAATAAAGATCAGAATTGTATAAACAGAATAGGGTCTAATAAAACAATAGTTTAAAATATCAATTAATCTAAGAGCTGGTTCTTTGAAAACTTAAACAAGATTGAAAAACTTTTAACTAATTCATCAAGAAAATAGAGAGACGGTCCAAATAAATAAAATCAGAACCAAAAGAGAATAATAACTGATACCAAAGATAGACAAAGGATTATAAGAAAATATTATAAACATCTATATGCCATCAAACTGAATGACCTCAAAAAAATGGATAAATTCCTAGAAACACACAATCTTCCAAAACTAAAACAGGAAGAATCAGAGAATCTGGATAGACAGATTATACCTACTGAAATTGAAGCAGTAATCAAAAAGCTTCTAGCAAACAAAATTTTGGAGTGTATGGCTTCTCATGTAAATTTTACTAAATGTTCTGAGGAGAACTAACACTTCTCCTTCTCAAACTATTCCAAAATATTTGATAGGAGGGAATACCACAAAGCCCATTTTATGAAGCCAGCATTATTTTAATTCCAAAACTGGAAAAAGACACTGCCAAAAAAAAAAAAAAAAAAAGAAAGAAAGAAAGAAAAGAAAAGAAAAAAGAAAGAGAAAATTATAATCTAATATCCCAAATAAAGATAGATGCTAAAAATCCTCAACAAAATATTAGCAAGCTAAATGCAGCAATACATCAAAAAAGAATATGTGTCATAATCAAGTGGGATTTATTCCAGGGATAAAAGGTTGGTACATTTGCAAATCAATAAATATGATGTACCATATAAAGAAAATGAAGGATAAAAACACATGATATCGATAAATGCAGAAAAAAAACCCCATTTTAAAATCCAGCACCCATTTATGATTAAAAGGTTAAAAAAACTTCAGCAAAATGAGAATAGAGGGAACATACATAAACATAATAAAGGCCATATATGACACACCCACTGGCAGCATCATACCCAATGGGCAAAACTACAAACATTCCTCTTATGATTGGGTAGAAGGATATCTGGTTTCACCTCTCTCATTCAACATAGTTCTGGAATTTCTAGCTACAGCAATCAGACAAGAAGAAAAAATAAAAGACATCCAAATAGGAAAGGAAAAAGTAAAACTGTCATTATTTTCAGATAATATGGTACTATACATGGAGAACCCTAAAGATTCCACCAGGAAATTATTAGAACTGATACACAAATTATGTAAAGTAGCAGGACACAAAATTAATATCCAGAAAGCAGTTTCATTTTTATGTCAATAATGAACTAACAGAAAGGGTAATTAAGAAAACAATCTCATTCAGAATTGTGTCTCAAAAAGAATAAAATATCTAGGAATAAATTTAACCAAGTATGTGAAAGACCTGTACTTGATTAAAATGTCTATATTACCCAAATTCATCTATAGATACAATGCAATTCCTATCAAGACACCAATGATGTATTTCACAAAAATAGAACAAATATTTCAAAAATTTATATGGAATCACAAAAGACCCTGAATAGCAATAGCAATCTTGAGACAAAAGAATAAAGTTGGAGGAATTATGCTACCTATTATCAAACTCTACTATAAGACCATAGTAATCAAAACAACATGGTACTGGCATAAAAACAGTCACATAGATCAATGGAACAGAATAGAGAGCCCAGAAACAAACCCATGCCTTAATAATCAATTAATCTTTGACAGAGTAAGAAAGCACATATCATGGGCTAAAAATAACTTGTTCAATAAATGGTGCTGTGAGCCCTGGACAGATTTGTGCAGAAAAGTGAAACTAGACCACTTTATTGTGCCACACACAAGAATAAATTCACAATGGATTAAAGACTTAATTGTTAGACTCAAACCCATAAAAACCCTAGAAGAAAACATAGACAATAAAATTTCTGAAATGGCTCATAGCAATATTTTATCTAACATATCTCCTCAGGTAAGAGAAACATAAAAACAAACAAATGGGACTACATCAAACTAAAAAGGTTTTGCACAGGAAAGGAAACAATCAACGAATAAGAAGACAATCCCCAAATGAGAGAACATATTCACGAATACATCTGAAAAGGGGTTAATATCCAAAATTTATAAAGAACTTATAATACTCAATATGAAGAAACAATCAAAATAAATAATAAGCAAAGAAACTGAATAAACACTTCTCCAGAGAGGACATACACATGAGTAATAGGCATATGAAAAGATGCTCAACATCACTAATCATCAGAGAAATGCAAATTAAAACCACAATGAGATACCGTCTCACACCTATCAGAATGGCTATCATCAATAATTCAACAAAACAAGTGTTGGCAAGGATGTGGAAAGAGGGGAACACTTTAGCACTATTGGTGGGAATGCAGATCAGTGCAGCCACTGTGGAAAGCAGTATCAAGTTTCCTCAAAAAATTAAAAATGGAACTACCCTATGACCCAGCAATTCCACTTCTGGGAATTTATCCAAAGAAACAAACAAACAAAAAAAAACCCCACTAATTTGAAAGAACATAAGCACCACTGTGTACATTTCAGTGTTATGTACAATCTCCAAGATATGGAAGCAGCCGAAGTGTCCATAAGTAGATAACTGGAAAAAACATCTATAGTGCATTTACACAATGGAACACTAGTTGGCCATAAAACGGAGCAAAATTTTACCTTTTGCAACAGCGTGAATGGATCTGGGGAACATTATGCTAAAGTGAAATAAGCCAGGCAGAGAAAGATAAATATTGTACCACATGATTTCACTCATATGTCGAATCTCATGAACAAACTGAACTAACAAGTAAAATAGAGACTGACTGCTAGATAGAGAGCAGGGTGACAGGTGGGGTGGTGGGCTGGGAGTGGTGGAAGGTGGAGGGACATAGCAAAAATGAAAAAGGACTCATGTACAAGAACAGCAGTGTGGTAATTGTTCGGGGAACAACAATTAGGGGTCTGTGGAGGTAGGAGAGGACATAAGGGGGATAAATAGTAATGGAAAAAATACAATAAAAAAATAAACTATTAGAAAATTATCTTCAGGTGAAGAATATAGCATGGAGTCCACACTATGTACTTTGTAAAACCCCAGCAGGTTGTGGTGCAACTCTTGTCATCAAACACTCCAACAATCCACAGTGAAACTCAGGAATAATTTTAAAGGGTCAAATAAAGACACAATAAATGCATCACTAATTCATTCTAGGTTTTCCACTAAATGTATTTACAGAAATCAGGAAAAATCTGTTTTCAGATCTATTTTGTTTGAGATGCATAAAGAGAGAGAGAGAGAGAGAGAGAGAGAGAGAGAGAGAGTAGGTAAGTAAAAAAGAATATTGTTCAAGCTCTCTTACCTGCCTCCTTTGTATCCTCTTTCCTCAGAGCTTTTCCACCGTCTTTGGTAGTAAGTGCTGAGGCCTGCCTGAATTCCAGCAATGGCTACAGCCCAGGTCAAGCTGACATTTCCTGATGAAATTGTGTATACTTCAGGGGAGGGGGCCCTTAAGTGCTTGAATCTACAAAACACATTTGTATTAACTTGCCCCACCACTTGAGTCAAATCCATTCCAAGTACCAACTACCATGAGAGTAAATATGTTTTGTAATAAAGCTGTTGAACATCTAGGAGGCCAAAATGGTTAGATCAATTGTTATATTCAGTGAAATGTCGGTCAATTCACCAAATTACTGAGATGACTTTAAGGACGGGTTGTGATAAGAAACAGGCATGCTATAGGCCAAACTCAAATGTTTCTCTTAGACCATCAGTTATAACAAGCATACTACAAGCTGGGTGGGTTATAAATAACAGAAAAATTATTTCTCACAGTTGTGGAGGCTGATTCCAGTGTGCCAGCATCGCTGTCTCAGGACTCTTCCCAGACACGGGCTTCTCCTTGTCTCCTCACATCACAGAAGGGACTAGAATCTCTTTGGAGCCTCCTTTTATTTATTTTATTTTTAAAAGATTTTATTCATTATTTTTAGAGAGAAGGGCAGGGAGGGAGGAAGAAAGGGAGAAAAACATCAATGTATGGTTGCCTTTCACCTGCCTCCAGCTACAGACCTGGCTGGAGACCTGGCTTGCAACCTGGTTATGTGCCCTGACTGGGAATCAAATCAGCGACCTTTGTGTTTGCAGGGGGGTGCCATTCCACTGAGCCACCAGCCAGGGCCTGGAGACTCTTTTTAAAGGCATCAATCCCATTCATGAGGGTTCCTCTCTCATTACTCAAGTACCTTTTTAAGTCCCTACCTCCCAGTACCATTATCTTTGAGGGTTAGGATTTCATTATGAGGTCTGCCATAAAAGTACTAGTCACACAAACTGTTTTAATTAGATTGACATTGGCTCAATATTTTCATGACAGACCTTGTATATGAATTTGGGGGACGAGGACATTGAGATTTTAGCAGTTGCCATCAAATACCATACTTAGTATTCCTATTTAATATTTATACTTACTATACATATGAATTGGGGGTTGCTGAAAAAAAGCCATATACAGCAAACTGGTGATATTTATGCCTTTAACTTGGCTAATTCAATTCTATTCACTTTGGAAACAAAAAGAGAGAGAGAGAAAAGGACATAATTTAAATAACACAGGTGAATCTTGCCATCATTTTACTCAATGAGTGAATAGCCTAGCATGGTTATGAGATGGGGGGAGAAACCCGCTCTTCCCCTACTTGGTCTGGGTAAACATTGCCCACATTGTGCACATGTGCTTGGTATTTATTCTGATTCTAGTGTTTATGGCCCCTAAAATTAGGGCAGATATTTTGTCTGATGCTCACTCCAAGAAGGAAAATTAACTGTATAAAGCCATTTTAAGTTTCTCTGATACTTTGAGACATTTCAAAAACAACTCTGTACAGAATTTTTACTTTGTACTCTTATTAATAGCCTAATCAGAGAAAGGTGCAACTATTCTCAATATGTAAGTCATTCAGGGCATTAATGAACATCCTAATATTAGCATATGATTTTGTTTAAAGGTGTGTTAGGTTAAGATATAAGTATGTTATAGATCAACTCAAATATATGGATGATTCAAAAAAAGCTAAAGAAATGCACATACATTTTTATTTTTTATAATTCTTTTAAAGATTTTATTTATTTATTTTTAGAGAAGGGGGAGGGTAAAAGAGAGGGAGAGAAGCATTGATGTGTGGGAGATGCATTGATTGGTTGCCTGTCGATTGCCCCCAACCTGGGCACCTGGCCAGCAACCCAGGTATGTGTCCTGACTGGGGATCAACAAGGCAATGCTTCAGTCTGCAGGCAGGTGGTCAATTCACTGACCCACACCAGCCAAGGCACACATATGTTTTTAAATTCATTGCTTCCTTTTATACTCATCCTAATGATTCATACAGAAATGCAGACTTATCTCCAAATTATTATACTCTTTAAAACCACCAGTCATGAAGAAAATACTATGAAAATTCGAAAATCTAACTAGGCCATTGCTGTATTTAGGGATTATAATAATTTATGGATTGAGTCTCAGATGACAGATCTGAGGTGTAGCCACACATCTTCTTCTACTGGATAACATTTCATGAATGTGTCTTGATGGTATTAATATTCCTTTATCCAAACTTAATGTTAAAATTTGGTTATTAAAGAAACTACTAATTTCTTTCTCAATTTTTGTAAAAGAAATTTGGCCAGTACTTTTTTTAAGTCATTTTTTAAAGATTTTATTTATTATTTTTAGAGAAAGGGGAAGGGACAGAGGCAGAGAGGAATAAAGACATCAGTGTATGGTTGCATTTCACCTGCCTCCTGCTACAGACTTGGCTGGAGACCTGGCTTGCAACCTGGTTATGTACCCTGGCTGGGAATTGAACCAGTGACCTTTGGGTTCTCAGTCTGGCACCTTATCCACTGTGCCACCAGCCAGGGCTTGCCAGTACTTTTGAGGCTCCTATTTTACTTCAATATTTTTCTTGACAATCAAAACATTTTCACAGAGATTTCCCATAATATGCATCTAATAAGCATAAGATCAACCCCTTTGGGCCAGGTTTTCTATGTATAAAACAAAGTATGAGGTTAAATGATATTTAAGATCCTATTTAATCATACCGTAACAGTATATAAATCCATGAACCAATGGATTGAAGAGCATTTAAGAGTCTGTGACTCACTCTACACAAGTACATTCAAATTACTTATCATTCATTACCACATTGTGTACTGAGATTTATAGACTTGATGGTTGAAATTGTGGCCTTGACTGTCCAAATTAATAGCCAAAACATCCACTCTGCCAGTTTTGAGAATTCTCCTTAGGAAAGGATTTGGCTGAGCACCTTTTGTTACCTCACTTCCCAACAAGGTGGGACTCTGGATCCATTTAAAAAATGGCAAGGTATATATGAAAATTACTAATGTTAGAGTTATAAGACTTACATTTGAGATCTGTTCTGGCAATTTTCTAGCTCTATGATCTTCAGCAAATCATGAATTTTTCCAAGCCTCAATTTTCTACACTTATAGAATAGAAAATGACCTTTATTCATTCACCAAACCACTATAGATGAGAGAGCATTTGTAAACTTTTTTTTTTTTTTTTTTTTCAATGTATGGTTGCCTTTCACTTGCCTCCAGCTACAGACCTGGCTGGAGACCTGGCTTGCAACCTGGTTATGTGCCCTGGCTGGGGAATCGAACCAGCGACCTCTGGGTTCACAGGCTGGTGCCTTATCCATTGTGCTACCAGCCAGGGCTGCATTTGTAAACTTTTAAGTCCTATTCAAGCATGAGAAAAAATTAAAACTAGTATGTACCCTATTCCTAGGAAATTATTTTTTTCAGGAAATACTAGGTACCCTGATTTAAATGAAAATTTTCAGAAAAATTAGTTTTCCTCTGGTAACTTATCCCAGATGTACCTTGTCATCTGGCTACTCCTATAAAATAGCCTAGAGTCTCCCTTCCTTGTTTTTGTTTTTAAGTCTATTAACTTATATTGGGCTGCCTTCTAAATATGTACCCTGTAACTCCTCAGCTTAAACCATACAAGGGAGTTGCCATCAATGATGGGATTATATGTCACACTCAAAACCTCAGTTTCTTCAAATGGCTGGTGATAGTTTAAAATATTTTAATTTTTCAGTAAAAGGAATAAGTCTACAAACATTGGTGTAGGTTATCCCCTTGACTTTCAAATAAGACATCTTTAAATGTAAAAGCCTCTAGAGAAGAAAACTTCAGATTTACTCCAGAGCTACTTTTAAAAAATATTAAACAGCTTCTACTACTGTAAGTTCCATCCTGAATTATCTAATTTAATTAAAATTATTCTTGCTTCAATGTCTCCTATCTTCACAAGATACTGGGAACTATTAGAAAAGCGTAGAGCCAGAATCCAAGATGGAGGTGTAGGCAGACATGCTGTGTCTCCCTCCACAACAAAGAAGGGACATGTGTACCTCAAAGCTAGAGACAACCAGAAATTCCAGAAAGTAAAGCTGCATGGAAATCCAACAAACAAAAGCTATAAAAAAGAAATTCTAGACAGGTAAGAGGGGCAGAGCCTGGAGAGAGGAAGCCCAATTTGGCAAAGTGGCAGCTGTGGCAGGATGGCTGTTGTGGATGGCTGGCCGGAAACATAGTCACACATTAAAAAAAACTAGGGACATCTTAGGAGTACTTCTGGCATCAGGCCTGGCCACGCAGCTCATGGTTCCAACACTAGGGGCAGCAGGGAAATAAAGCCACATTTGGTAAAAACCAGTGGAGGTTGGGATGGCTAAATAAGTTGACTTATTTAGAGGCCCCCATGGTCCTAGAACATCTGTAGACCTGCCCACTCTGAGAGCTACAGCCAGGGAAACAGCTAGAGAGGCACCAGTCCCATACAGGAAGTGGAAGAAGTGCCTAGAGAAGGGGCAAGTGCTGAGCAAAGCAGCACTGTTCCCTCTCAGACCCCTCCCCTACATACAGCACCACAATATGATGAAACATGTTGCCCCACACTGATGCATAGCTAAGGCTCCACTCCTTACAACATAACAGATGTGATAGCTCTACCTAAGACACAGAAGCAAACACAGAAGCCTGTCAAGTTGAGGAAACAGAAAAGTATGGCTCAAAAAAAGGGAACAGATCAAGGTTTTAGTGGGAGAACTAAGTGACAGTGAGACAGCCAACCTAATAGACACATAGTTTAAAATGCTGTGATACAGATGCTCACAGACTTGAAAGATATGTTTGAGTAGGGCAAACACAGGTGAAAAGAAGTAAAGGCTAAGTGAAATGAAGGAAAATCCATATGAAATCAATGGAGAAGGAAAGGAAAATGGAGTTCAAATCAGTTATTTGGAACATAAGGAAGAAATAAACAGTCAACCAATACAAAATTAAAAAAAAACAAACAAGAATTGAAAAAATAAGGAGAGGCTTAGGAACCTCTCAGAAGGCTTTAAACATGCCAACATCTGAATCATAGGAATGCAAGAAAAAGAAGAGAAAGAGCACTAAATTGAAAATTTGTGTGAAAAAATAATGAAAGAAAACTTTCCAAATCTGGAGAATAGACATACAAGTCCAGGAAGTACAGAGAGTCCAAAACAAGTTAGACACAAGGAGGACCACACCAAGGCACATACATCATAATTAAAATGCTAAATATTAAAGATAGTGAACCTTAAAAGCAGCAAAAGAAAAGAAGAGAGTTACCTACAAAGGAGTTCCCATAAAACTATTAGCTGATTTCTCAAAAGAAACTGCATGCAAGAAGAGACTGGCAAGAAGTATTCAAAAATGATGAAAAGCAAGGACCTACAACCAAGATTAGTTTATCCAGCAAAGCTAGCGTTTAGAATGAAAGAGCAGTTAAAATGCTTCCCAGGCAAGGTAAAGCTAAAGGAGTTCATCATCACCAAACCATTATATGAAATGTTAAAGGAACTTATTTAAGAAAAATAGGATCAAAATTATGAATATTAAAATGATAACAGACTCACAACTATCAACAATAGAATAAATAAATAAAGCAATCAATTTGAATAAGATCAGAACCATAGGTATTAGGATCATTGGGAGATTACCATCTGGAAAGGGAAGGGGAAGAAATGGGGAAATGGTGCAGGGATTATAAAACATAATTTGTGAGTACAAGATAGACAGGAATATGTTAAGAATAATAGAGGAAAAGGTGAAATCAGGGAGGGAACTTACATGAACAACCATGGGAGTGAACTAAGAGGGGTTGGATTGTGGGAGGGAAGAGGGGGGGTCCTGGGCAGAGGAGAGCAAAGGGAAAAGAAATTGGGACAACTGTAACAGGATAATCAATAAAATATACTTTAAAAAATGCTGGAAACCTTAAATACTGCAAAAAATTACAAGTAAAAGAAAATAAAAATAAGTTAATTTTGAAAATATATTATTTCATATGTGTTACTGGTAACCCCACAATTAATATGTTTCTAAGTTAAAATTGTGAAAGAAGCCCATACATAGTGAAATAAGATGGGTTAATTTTTTAAGCCTAAAATTTCTTGTACATCCCAGCAGATCGCTTTCTAACCGGGAGCCCAATTTCTCACAAAACATTATAGTACTAATTTTCACTTATTACAAAACATCTTTTTAGCCTGTATGACATTGCCTCTTGGACCCCATACATGACTTTAATTAAGATCTAACTTATTCATGGCTATAATTCAGATCTAACAACCGGTCTAGTCAGATCAGGGTAATTAGTCCCAGAGGGTATTATAAGAGAGCTCATTTTTCTTTTCATCTTTATATTTTGGCAAACAAGTTGGGGTACTGTTTAATTGAAATAATTCTATAACTCAGAAAATTCAAAAATGTAGAATGAATTAGCTAAATAAATTATTTTTAAAGAACCTCTTAAATAGGGCTCATGTGCTGGTTAATTTGGTTTGTGTACTTTTACCGTGGTTCAGACCAGAAACAATCAGGATGATTAATCAGCATCAAACTAATAAATTTTAATAGCCTGGTACCAAGTTTATTAGAATATTAAAAGGCAAGAACTTAACCCTTACATACCCCATGTCCAATTTAATTTAAAGAATATCCTAGTTTTATTTTGTTGTTGTTGTCATTTAATATTAAGAACTTATATATCCAGTCAACTGGAAAGATGAAACATGTTATATAGACCAGGGTGAGATAAAGCAAGGCTCTTTTCTAATTTAAAATATCGCTATTACAGTGTTCCTTTTTGTACTGTTACTGCCTAATGCTATAGAACATTCGAGCTTATTGCTATATGCTGTACTTGCAACCACCTTCAACATTATAGCAGTCTCCTCCTTTCCCCTTTATCCCTCTCCATTACCTTATTTTATAACACATTAGTGCAGTAATTCTAGATATTATAACCAAGGAACCCAGAGTCTCAAGAGCTTGTAGAATACAGCTTATTAAATTTCTAACTTAACACCGAGTTAGCCCATTCTGTTTAGTTTAGTTCAATATACTCTCAAGAGCAAGTCATTTAACCAACAATATATTTTAAGATTCAAAATTACTCAGTGCTGTGCAATGCACTCTGTTTGGTCTATACCAAGTAGTTAAAAATAATATAACATTTCCAAGAAAAAATATGAGTAGTGTCATGTACCAAATTAATCACATAGATGGTTAATGTTGATGGCCCCAAACAAAATATGTAAGACAGTATCTTCCCATCCAAAAGACAATCATTCAAATGGAATAGAGCTAGGACTGAAAATCAGAAAACCAAAATTACTATTTCAGTAACATCTTGATCCCATTACTTCTTACTACATCTGTAATAAGGTATTAATCAGAGCTGTTTGTAGTTGTTGAATTTGCATGAGGTAAACTTTGAATCTTAACATTTGAATTTAAATTCTAGCTTCATTATCTTATTAGCTGCACAACCTTAGAACTGTTATTTACTTTTTGAGTCTTTTATGCTTCAAACTAAAATGGAAATAGTGTTTCTGACCTCACAGGACTGTATCAAGGATTGAATGAGATCATGTATGCTGATTCAGGAAGAATACCTGTAATAAAGTACATTTCTTCCTCCTTTCTCCTTCCCTGTCTCTTTTCCTTCCTTCCTTCCCTCCTTTCCTCCAGGTGGATCTCAGTAAGGGATATTTCTCCTTCAGATTACTAGCTATGAATGTGGGTTACAGAAGTTATCTATGAAAAGTGTTGATGTAAGAATCTCCTTTCTCCTTTCCTCCTCCCCATTCTGTTTCCTTTTTTTCCAATTTCTTTTTCTTCATCAAACAAACTGCAAGAATAATTATAGCTGACCCTATCAATTATGAGGAATTAAGGTTGAGAATTTCTTAAATTGTATCCAAACATTATTATAATAGCAGAAGGTAAGTCTCTACCTGGGTCAGGTAGAGAAAAGACCATTTCCAAAAGCTTGCATCAAAGGGCAGGAATGTCCAAGAATAGTGAGAGATCCAGAGTGGGGAGAGAGTAGGTGAGTGGGATGGTGAGATGAGGAAGGAGTATGTGTAGATGACTGAACTGAACTGGTAGGCTGAGGCTGGGTAGAGAAGTGTGTTTTGTGTCTTTTAAGTCAAGATTTCCTTTGCATTTATTAGATCTGCCTTAACCGTAGTCTCTGGCAATAACATCAATTACATTTAATATACAAGTGTCCTTTTCATTCTTGTCTCACTCAGAGGTGAATTTAGCTCTAAAAGTCCCAAAATGAACTTGTCATATATAATAGACATCTATAATAGCCCATATAATGAGGAAAATTATTATAAATGTTATTATATGTAGAAGGGAAATTATTTTTGTTGTGTTTAATTTACTCTTTATTGTATTTTTTCCGTTACCATTTAGTCCCCTTATACCCTCCCACTCACTCCCTAGCAATCACCACGTTGTTGTTCATGTCCATGGGTCCTTTCCCCTTTTTGCTCAGTCCCTCTACCCCCAAGCTCCCAACACCCTAGTTGGCATCCTGTTCTCCATCTATGAGTCTGTCAAGGTGAAATTATTCTTATGTAAGTAAACTCAAGATATATCCATTAAAAAACCATGATGTTGATTATCCTATTAGAACAAAATTGGGAAGTTAATTGTACCCTAACTCCTGTTTTAATTTTCTTTTTATAAAAAAGGCATGGAATTTTGTCAGAATGAAGGGAGTTTTATCAAACACTATATTAACTATTGGAAAGTTTTACTGAAATGGATCTAAATGTTGAATCTATGCAGGCAGAGGCAGCCAAACACAATACATTGAACAAACTTCATCACCTAGACCCAGCTTACATTTGCAACCATTTCTCCATGTGATCCTCTTCCTTTATCAATCCCATACCTACAATCCCATGAACTCACACTTCACTACTCATAGATTACTGAACTAAGTTACCTGTCTTTCAAGCCCTTGTACATGTTACTTTCTCTGCCTGTACTATCATCCTCTTCCATATACATCTGACCAAGAATCAACTTTCAATTTGTTTGAGTTGTTCCTTTAGAGTTTTGTCAAGGTACTACATGAACAAGACAAATGTACAGTAACTGGTTGGATGGTCTAAGTCACAAGTCAGAGAAGGATATTGATAAGGAAACATAGTTAATCTCTGGTAATATGGAAGTCAGTGATATTTCTATATAAATAAAGTTTAAATGCAGAACCCAAACATTTATAGGGCACTTAGTATATATGTACATTCTTTCATACCCATGCTCAAAAGTTTAAAGAAGTCTCTTATTCCTGAACCTCCTTTTTCTGCTTCTATTATTTCCACCTATACCAGGACTTCATTATTTCATAGCTGAATCTCTCCTTTTGCTTCTTCCAAGAACAAGCTTGGTTCTTTTTTTTTTTTTTTTTTTTTTGGTTTGATAAGTTTTATTTCTATGACATTTTTTTTTTTTTTTAGTCCCTTAACTTAGCCATTCACTCAAAGGTTGTATACTTGCTTGTATACTGAGGGGGTTACAAATAGGAGGAAGACATGGTTCCTGATCGCTACATCCACTGAGGAAAATGAGACAAGATGGCTAGTGTCAGGATAAAATGTATCCAGTGATTATCCTAAAGTTCCTGTACATGCTTATTTTTTTTATTTGTTTTTATTTATCATTTTTAGAGAGAGGGGAAGGGAGAGAGGAAGGGAGGGAGAGAAACATCAATGCATGGTTGCCTTTCACCTGCCTCCAGCTACGGACCTGGCTGGAGACCTGGCTTGCATCCTGGTTATGTGCCCTGGCTGGGACCTTTGGGTTCACAGGCCAGTGCCTTATCCACTGTGCCACCAGCCAGGGTAAATATACATGCTTATTTTATGTATAAGAAATTTGTTGAAACCCCTACAATATTGAAAAGTATCAACATCTGTATGTGTCTCAAAAGAACAAGTGAAGGTTAACTAATACATCCATGCCAGAGAATACGACTTAATCATTAAAATTTATGACCGGATCCATGAGAATTGACATAGAAAGATTACTACCAATGCAGAGTTGGGGAAAACAAGGAGATCATAGAATGATGCATATAGTAGACCCAAGTTTATGCACATTTGTCAGTAAATCCGAGGTTGTCAACCTATGGGCTACATCCTATTTGATATGCAGCATTTCTAAAAATTTAGAATGCATTGTCATCATACAAGCTTGATTCTTAAGCTGAAATATTATTGGTGATCTCTTCATAATATCCAAGGCCACTATTTTCCTGGATCAAGATATTTAAACCCAGTGACTTTCCCAAAGACACATGAACAATAAATACCAAAATTAGGACCACATTGCAGGCTTCCTGATGCCCAGGTCAATACATTTTTCTATTTCCCTGCTCCCATTCCATAATTTTGAAAAGTATGTTCAGTGAAACACTAGCTTCATAAGGTGTTAATAGACAATGCTCAATACATTAGTTCTGTGATCAAGTGAACTTAGGGAATTCTGAATTAAACAGAGTTCAGCAGATTTATTTATTGGAAATCCTTCAGTATGCTGCTGCATACTGATTAACTGCATAGTGATTAACTAAATGTAACAATGTGTCCATTTATGTCCTCTTTCCCCAGCTTTTATGTAACCAAATCCTATTTGTCTGAAAATAATAGCTAGCAATGGAGGATTTAGTAAACATTTTATAAAGACAGTAGAGCACATTGGTTCAAGCAAAAATGCTTAAGTTCAAATTCCAAATATTACTATCAGGTATAACTTTTGCCAAATAATTTCAGTTTCCTGGACTTTGGTTTATCTGTTTCTGCTGGGATTACATGTGTTATAGATGTAAAAGCCTTTAGAACAATGTCAGTTACATAGGAAGTGTTTGATAATGGCCAGTTATTGTTAAGGGGAGTTGATAATTACATTGTAATCCAGGTAAATATTTTAATATTTTAATAAACCCTAATTAATGTTTTTTATCATCTTCCCAAAGCCTGCTTTGATCTGTGCACCACGGCCTTTTCTGTCTCTTTACATACAGAACTCAACATAGTCCTTTTCCTTTCCCTGTTTTTCATGTACAGTTGCTTCTTTGTTCTGCGTAAAACTTGGGTGCCAGCCAAGGCACCTTTCTACCCTGCATTAATTTCTTCACAGCTTCTTCTTAAGCAGGACTCTCTCTCTCTAGCCCCGAAATAGAATTCTCTTACCAACTATTAAGAAAAAAAATCTTTCCAACATCAGGGAGACAGACAGCCCAATTAAAAATAAAAATGGGAAAAGGACCTGAACAGACACTTCTCTGAGGAGGACATATAAAAGGCCATAGGCATAAGAAAGAATGCTCAACATCACTAACAATCAGAGAGATGCAAATAAAACCACAATGAGATACCACCTTACACCTGTCAGAATGGCCATTATTAACAAATCAACAAACAACAAGGGTTGGAGAAGACATTGGGAAAAGGGAACCCTGGTGCATTGTTGGTGGGAATGCAGACTGGTGCAGCCACCATGGAAAACAGTATGGAACTGCCTTTTGACCCAGCAATTCCACTGCTAGGATTATACCTGAAGAACAAGAAACACCAGTTCAAACCTATGCAACCCTATATTCATAGCAGCACTATTTACAATAGCCAAGTGTTGGAAATAGTCTAAATGTCCATCAGTGAATGAATGGATCATAAAACTGTGGTACATTTACACAACAAAATACAACACAGTAGAAAGAAAGAAGTAACTCTTACCTTTTGTTTTAACACGAATGAAACTGGAGAGTGTTATTCCTAGTGAAATAAGCCAGTCAGTGAAAGACAAATACCATATGATCTCACCTAATACAGGAGACTAATGAACAAAACAAACAAGCAAAACAGAACCAGAGACATGGAAACAAATAACATACTTTTAGTGTGCAGAAGGGGGAGGAGGGAGAAAGGGGCAAAGAAGGAGAACAGTTTAGTCAAGGAACCAGCATGAATGACTCATGGACACAGACATGTGGGATTGACTGTGGGGGGATGGAAGGGTGGGGCACGGGATAGCAGTGGAATAAAAATGGGATAAATGTAATACAACAACAATAAGATTAAATTAAAGTACACCCCCCCCCAAAAAAAGGAAGAAAATAATCTTTTTCTTGACTTACGTAAAAAGTCTTTTCTGTTTCAACATCCTCAAAGGACCAGTCTTTGGGAAGTAGTGCCTTGCATTCTTCATACTTATAAAATCTGCAACTTTACATTCACATGTCTAGGACTTATTACTCTTTGAGATTATGAATTTGTTATAATACACCTTAGAGTTCTATAGCAAAGAGACTCAATAATATATAAGCTAATGTAAGATAGAAATTGGTTTCCCTCTGTTCTATAGGTCTGCATAGGTATTTCAGGGCTGGTAGTAGAAAGCCAGGCTGCTTTTATCTCATTGCTCTGCTCTGCTTTACAACTTAGCCCCCACCTCTTAGCCCACAATGGCTGCTCTAGTCCTACCATCATAAATGCATTCCAGCCTTCAGGAAAAGAAAAAGTGGCAAGGGGAGAAGCACATGCACGTTCTCCATAAAGGTATCACAGATGTTATAAACACACAAGTCTGAAGACCATACTTTTCGGGAGGAAAGTAGGATATAGTTAGCTGTGTGGATATGTGCTAGTCAAAAGTTTGATTACCTTACATAGGAAAATGGCTATCAGAGGACAAAAGGCAGACTCTGCCATGTCTGGATAATATAGAATTGAAAGTTCTAAGTCTGACAGCCCCGTGGAGAAGGCTCCCACAACAAAAATCTCCCCTCCCCCATTTTCTACCCTACACTCTTTATTAATTTCTTCAGTCAAAATGTGTTAAGCAGTCCTTCAGATAAAATAAAGGTATCAGTTGGAGGGCTAAAGTGAGGGTAAGGTTTTTTGTTTTTATTTTTTGTGTTCTCTTTTTTTAAAGATTTTATTCATTATTTTTAGAGAGAAGGGCAAGGAGGAAGAAAGGGAGAGAAGCATCAGTGTATGGTTTGCCTTTTACCTGCCTCCAGGTATAGACCTGGCTGGAGACCTGCCTTACAACCTGGTTATATGCCCTAACTGGGGAATTGAACCAGCAACCTTTGGGTTTGCAGGCCAGTGCCTATCCACTGAGCCACTAGGCAGGGTAGAAGGATAAGTTTTTAAAAGAAAGGATGTATAAAAAGAATGAAGGCAACCACCTTTTAAGGTGGTTACACACTTGAATTTAATCAATTGTGTAATTATTAAAATGTAATATTTAAAATGTAAACATTTGAATATTTTTAATGTATGATTTCTTGGTTTCAGACTATGTGCATCCTCTGTATCATTTGTTTGGTTAAGGCATTTTGATCTATTGCAAATGGCAAAACACAAGTAATTGTCATTTGTTTCTATTACTTCTTAACCAAGTAAGTATCTTTTGTTATTAATAGCCAACATTTGTTAGCACTTTTGCTTAATTTGTCACTCTAGTGATGTATATAATATCATTGTCCCAATCTCACAGATGAAAAATTTGAGACTAGCAAGGGGTATATATAGTCAGGATGCCACTCCTAGTAATCAATTGTCTGTAGACACCAAACCTTAAAACCCTGCACAATATTTTATCAAGCTAATAATCTCTTTATAAACAATACCAGAGTGGATAAGCAAACATTCAGTACAAACAACCTCTAAAGGAGAAATAAGAGATGCTTAAAATAATAAGAAAACTAAAGACATGGCCAATAAAAAATAAAGTAGGATTATCTGTGTTGTGTTTTTAATTGCATGATTCCAATGCTTCCTCACAATGACCATGATCAGACCAGGTTTGTTTTCATAGGCAGAAGTGAAAGCTAAAAATGCAAAATATCATCATTAATAAACAGCCTAGAGTTAAATTATTTCAAACAGACAAATAATAACCATAGCTTTAACTAGTGATTTTCCAAGGGTAGGTAACAAAAATTGAAATTCTTGACACATTTTTATATCTAAAATGTGCACTGTTGGCTTCTTAATTACATTACCCTAGATGAGCAGGAGAATGTGAGCCCTGGGTGAGCCTTAAGAACTTGAGGGGCTGGTGTGGGTTGCAGCCAGATTCCTTGCATATGCAAATACTTAAAAGTGAAAGGTGCCAGTGGGAATTGCTAACAGGAAGGGCAGAGCTCAGCACCAGGCTGACACTGCCTTTGGTAGTGGATGTATTTCTATGCTGATTTACTAGGTGGCGATATAATCTTAAAAATAAGCATTCGCAGTCTGGTGCAAAAGTTTCTGCTCTCCATTTTACCACTAATGGGATTTTTTTCATTTCCAATGTTATTTTCTCTTGCTTTCATTTTTGCTGTCTTTCACTGAAATTTTATATCATCTGATCTATTCTTCTAACAGAAAAACTATAAAACCATATAAGCTGGCTCGAGAAAGACAAGATCAAAATCCCTTTATACCATGACCTGAATATAGGATCATTAGTCTTTTTTCTCTATCGCTGGTTCCTGAGGGCTGCATAACATTCATGTTTATTCTTTATATATCTGTATATCTGGAATTATTTTGTTTGTTGAAAGTATATATATATATATATATATATATAACATTCCAAGAGATAGTCCTCCTTATGGTCAATAAAAAAGTAATTCACTATAAAATATTTTGGAATCCAAATTCCTCATTTCTACTTCCTCTACATACTTCCTCTACTTATTCTATCTTCATACCTCATACCTCTTAGAATTTTGGATGAACTTAAAAGTTATAAATAAGTAAATATTAGTATACACGCTTTATAAGTAGTTAAAAAGCATAAAAGTGCTAGTTATTATTATTATTTTTTAATGTCTACTAATATTCAGGACCAAGGGAAGAGTATTCTGCATGGGAATTAGAGAAATTGAGAAGTCTCTTCTATCCTTGCTATTTTTAGTTGTTCCAAGGAAATACCCACTTGCCCATGGACAATGACCTAGAAAAATGCCACCACTATAAGTTCATGTAAGTTACCCACTGATTCTAGAGCACCTGCCCCATGGTCAGTATTGTGCTGGATGCTATGACACTATGAGAACTAGCAGGGATGGTAAGTCATAGTTTCTAACCTCAAGAAGCACACATATTGATAAAACACAAAGGAAAAAGATTCGTTAAAAGTGGTTTTGACGCACTATAGCATTGTGTCAAAGAAAGAAGAGAGTAGAATGGGTGAGAGTAAGTAGGGAAAAAAAAAAAAAACATAGAGGATTAAAACTTGGACACACCCTGGAAGATTATGGAAGATATTGACAAGCAAGAAGAGGAAAGGGGCAAGAAAAAGCTTCCAGAAGATGGACTCTGCATTCGGGGTTGAACAAGTGTTCATTTGAGTGAGAATCAATGAGGAAAGGAGACAGAGATGAGAGTAAGCACTACTTAATAATGCAGAGCAAAGTAAGATAAGTAGAGTGAGACTGGAGTGAGGAAAGTAGAGCAAACCAGACAGAAGAGTCAATTTGACTTGACAGCAAACAGGTCACATTTCTGGAACTTCCAGAGCAAAACCAGAGTGGTTTTGGGGAAATTAGCCTGGCAATGAAAGTGGGAGAAATTCAAAAGGGAAACAGATAAAGCCAAAAAAATTAAGAGAGAAGTGCAAGGTAATAGTTCAGGTAGGTGAAGAGGAAGATTTAGGCTAGGAAAGTGGCAGTAAGAATGTATTAACAACAACAAAAAACACCATATGAGCTAGTTGTTATAATCCTGGCCTTCTCAATAAGAAAACTGAGGCCTGGAAAAGTTGAGTTCCCAAGAATCACATGTCTAAGAGGGTGACAGGGTGAACATAAATAAAGTAAAATAAGATGAACTAAAGAGAGCAATATCAAAAGAAGACCAACCTAAGATGGACTGATGTGGATAGTACAAAGGACAAAGGTTAACCTTGGTAACCGGAGTGATGGCAGTTTCATCAAGAGATATAAGGAAATTTAGGAGAGAAAGAGAACAAATATGAGAGTAGAAATGCCACTTTTGAGGTGGCCACAGTACATATACATTCCAAGAGGCAACATGAAATGTGTTAAGGTTCAAAATGCCTGTAGCATAAAACACACAAAAGGAGTGGCAGAGGGGCTTGGTAAGAAAATCAAGAAATTAGGAAAGAACGGTTGTGAGTTTAAGTTGAACTCCATGGGGTGGGGGTGGGGTGGCAATGGAAAATTAAAGAGGTAGAGGCCTGCATAGTGGGTCTTACCCATTATTTGGGGGACTGGCAAAGGAAGAATAATAAATAAAAGTGAGAGACACAAGCCCTGGCCAGGTGGTTCAGTTGGTTGAAGTGTTGTGCCATGCACCAAACTGTTATGGGTTTGATCTCTAGTCAGGGCACATTGGGAAGACAACTAACTGATCAATGTTTCTCTCTCATATCAATGTTTTCTCTCTCTATCTCTATCTCAAATCAATGAAAATATCCTTGGATGAGGATTTTTTTTTTTTTTTTTTTTAAGTGAGGGAAATAGTAAAGCAATGAAATGGAAGTGATGGACAGAGTGCTGAGTGACAGTGATTAAGAGACAGTTATAATAGGAAGTTGGGAGGAAGAAAGTTTTAGGGAAAAAGGAGGAAACACAACAGTCTCAAAGTTTTTTAAAAAATTTTAAACTTTTGCTAATTAAAATGACAGTATTTGCCTCGCCTGGTGGCTCAGTGGATAAGACATTGACCTGAGAACCCAATGATGAGTGGTTTGATTCCCAGCCAGGGCACATAACCAGGTTGCAGGCCAGGTCTCCAGCCAGGTCCGTAGCTGGAGGCAGGTGAAAGGCAACCATACATTGATGTTTCTCCCCCTCTCTTCCTTCCCCTCTCTCTAAAGATAATAAATAAAATCTTTAAAAATGAAAAATAAAACACCAGTATTCTATGGCAGCTAATTAGCTAGTCTTAAAATATATCCCTGAGGAACTTGCCTCATGGTATCTATGACCAGTCCCTCCTCCATGGAATCTGAGCTGCCCTGGGACTTCTATTAACCAACGATATGACCCTTCTGTACTGAGATTTGAAGAGCACTGGCAGTTCTACCTCCCTTTCTTGCTTTTGGAAGCTCTGAGATGCTTCCTAAGAAGTCATCTCCCCTGGTATAGCTACCACAAAAAGAGGCCATGCATAGAGGCGAAGCCCTGAGAAAGAGAGAGCGCCAGGCATCCCAGTGTCTCAGGTGAGCTCCACAGGATTCCACTAGTCTGCAGACAGTGATATAGCATCAGCTGAATGCAGCCTGCCAGAAACTTCAAGGAAAACTAGCAGAATACTGAAATACTGGCCAGCTGAACACAGTAAACTGGCAGAAATGGAAGAGATGGTGAATGACTGTGGTATTAAGCACCAACATTTTCGAGTATAACCTGTCCCTAGACAGCATGGTACATACGTTAGGCAATTTTAGTTGGGAATATCCTTGTCACTTAAGAAAAATAGAAGCTGAAATAGCCTTGTTTTAGAGATATTTGCTTTTTTAGGACATCTGTCATCTCATGAACCACCCCTCCTTCCTCAGGCTCCTCCTTCCTGTTCCTTAATATTAATAGGCACTTCTGTGAATTAGCTTCAATTTGTGTGTGTGTGTGTGTGTGAAGAATAAAATGTGGGCAAGGAACATAATGGGAGTTTGAAAATTTTAAATATTAATCCCCAGAAGACAATTAAGTCAATTTGATATGGTAATATTCTAAATGAAATTCTAATAAGCAAATGACTATAATCTCCCCCTCTCCTCTGGCAATAATTTAACAAAGCTCCGAGTGGCCTCTGTGATGTGACACTGAGGACCAAATTTTCAAGGGCAGTTCTCCTTGTGTGGAGGCTTACTTTGGGACTGCCAGAAAGGGACACTTGTTGAAAGCAAATGCCATGTTACAGTTGAGTTATGACTGCCCTGGCTAGTTAGTCCCTTTTCCTTAAAATCTGTGGGAATTAGCAGAGCCAGGAGGAGATATGGTATATGAGAGGAGAGAAGTCACTGTAGTGAATCAGCCTGCAGAGGATTTGCCCTCTTCAGGGCCATCCCATCATGTGTGAGGTCAGGAGACAAGAGTAAAATATGGGGCTTCCTGACTGCAAAGCTGTTTAAAACTGACCCTATTCACCTTGGAGGATAACCTAGGAACTGATTGTTCTACTATACTCTACAGCTGCCAACATTGAGAAGAAATGATGGCAGGGTAGTTGGCATAGTCCCTACCAGGGAACGCTTATGTTCACAGCCACGCAAATGTTCCCAGAAAATTCATGTACTGTACCCACAGCATGGTGTTAGCTCACTGTTCCCTTCACTGAGTACCAAGCTATGTGTATAAACTTCCTGTATTTTTAACATACCCAACATATTGCTAGCCAATCTATCGGAAAGAAACCCTCTCCTTAGCAAACTACCTTTGAGAGGGTGAGTGTAGCCAGTCATGGTCCCCAACTGATAATATTGTCCTGTCCATGGGGTTGTCTCATTTAGTATAGACATTAAGGAAGAGGATACAGGGATTTTCATAGAGGCTTCTATCAAATGGGTTTGATGAAGGAAAATAAAAATGTGTTATATTTTCCTCCCAGAGATAATGAGACAAAAATATCTCTTCTGAAAAAAGCCCAGAAATGTTATAAAAATTATGCACTCAAGAGCCACTTTGGGCCTTGGAGCTACAATAGATCTTATGTTGTCCAATTCTTTCATTTCACAAATAAGCTAAACTGGGGTTCAGACAACTGCTGATTTTCTTAAAGTCACACAATGTGTTACTAGTCCAAGTTCTCCAAGGAAACAGAACCAATAGGATCTCTATTGGAGAGAAAGAGAAATAGAGATAGGGGAGAACCAAGATGGCAGATGAGTAAGAGCTACACCAATCTCCTCCCAAGATCAAACTGGAATTACAACTTAATTGGGGAGAAATCATCCAGAATAACCAGCAGAACACCAACTAGAGAGAAGTCTTATTACCAGGGAAAGAACAGAAGAGCAGTTTCATCACAATGTGACTGGTATGAAATGCAGAGACATGAGAGGCTGGTGGAGATCCCTGGGGCAGTAGCTAAAGGGACTGAAAAATATCTCAGCAGCTGGAGGGTCCACCTGAGAAGGGTGGGATCTAAACCCCCAACTGGCCTTCCCAGCTTATAGCAACAAAGCTGAGAGGAAAACAGCACCTGGCTGTGAAAAGCAAAAAGCCTCGAGGTTTAGATGGCTTGACAGAGAGACTGAATTCTTAAAGGGACCACTCATGAAAATACAGAGGCACCCACCTATCCTGGGCTCCAGCAGAGAAAGGGCAGAGTAGACTAGAGAAGCTTGGGAAAAGTTTGGGTCAGTGGCTTTATGGGGAGAGCTGAGGGAGCAGCCCTTAAGTCCAGAGCACACCCATCCCCCACACAGCCAGCAGACCACTCTTCTCCAAAGGGCAGGAGCCTGAGGGGAAGCTACAGCCCCACCCATAGGAATTAATCCACCTCACTCAGGATTGCCTAAACCTGACCTCAGATTACAGATTGATTGGATTAACTGAAGGAGACTATCAAAGAAAGTGGATCTCTGGTAGTCTCCAACTGGATGATTAGGCCCAGACTGGGACAGGAGCTGACATTACCAAGCACAGATCCAGGAAATAAAGAAAGTGCACCTCTACACCGCAGAAAGTCACACCACTAAGACAGTAAGTCAGAGCAGACCAATCTAGAAAGCAGAAACAAACAAGAGCCACCTAAAATGGGGAGACAGGCCCTGGCTGGTAGCACAGTGGATAAGGTGCTGGCCTGCAAACCCAAAGGTCACAGGTTTGATTCCCCAGCCAGGGTACATCACCAGGTTGCAAACCAGGTCTCTAGTCAGGTCTGTGGCTGGAGGCAGGTGAAAAGCAACCATACATTGATGTCTCTCTCCCTCTCTGCCTCTCTCCCTTCCCCCTCTTTCTAAAAGTAATGAAATAAAATCTTTAAAAAAAATTTAAATAAAATAAAATAAAATAAAATGGGGAGACAGAGAAATAAACCCTCAGCAAATGGAAAGGAGGAATCCCCAGGAAGAGTGCAAAATGAAACAGAGACAAGCACACTCTCAGACATGGAATTCAAAATAATGATGATAGAGAAGTTCAATGAACTCAGTGAGATCAAAGAAAACTACAAACAACTCCAGGGGAACTATGAAGAATTCCAGAGGAACTACAAAGAACTCCAGGGTCGCTACAAAGAACCTGCTGGGAACTACACCAGCATTAAAAAGGAGATAGAAACCATCAATAAGAGCCAGGAGGAAATGAAGAATACCATTTCTGAATTGAAGAACACAGTAAAAAGAATCAAAAGCAGGCTAGAGAAAGCAGAGGATAGGATCATTGAGCTGGGGATCAATAGAGAAAAAAATTCCCAGGCAGTGCAACAAAATGAAAAAAGACTGAAAAAGAATGAAGAGGTTTTAAGAGAGCTGCAGGACAACATGAAATGTAATAATACTTGTATCATAGGGATACCAGAAGGAGAAGAGGAGGAGCAAGGGATAGAAAACCTCTTTGAAAAAGTAATGCCAGAAAACTTCCCTAACTTGAGGAGAGAAAAAGTCATGCAAGCTCAGGAAGCACAGAGGGTCCCAAGGAAAGTGAATCCAAACAGGCCCACTCCAAGACACATCATCATGAAAATGGCAAATTTCAAAGACAAGGAGAGAATCCTAAAAGCAGCAACAGAGAAACAGCTAACAACATACAAGGGGGCTCCCATAAGGTTATCAGCTGATTTCTCAGCAGAAACACAGCAAGCCAGAAGGGAATGACAAAAAGTATTTCAAGCAATTAAAAACAAAGCCCTACAACCAAGAATACTCTACCTGGCAAGGCTTTCATTCAAAATGGAAGGTGAAATAAGGAGCTTCACAGACAAAAGAAGTCTAAAAAAATACATCTCTATTAAACTGGCATTGCAAGAGACTCTTTAAGATGAGTCTTCTGCTTTGAGAAGAAGAAGAAACAGAGAGACAGACAGGAACACAGGTACAAAGGTAAATGGATTAAATGTAACAATCAAAAAACAGGGCAGCTGAATAGATAAGAACCAACTTTAACTTATGAATGCTTTAAAGTGACATTGTTATAAATAGATTTTACTAAATAAGGTGCAATTTTGTATATTACTTATATCTGCATTACTGCAGGTTAAGTTTTCTTAGATTGGAATCATTTCACAATATGGGAAAATCAGGTTACTTGCAATAACTCAGAAAAATTGAATGTAGTTAAGGAAGAAGAAAAAAATGTGGATGCATATTACATAGAAGACATGCTATCTTTCTTATTCACTGTTATAAAATATGTGCTTGTGGGTGTGTAATATATAGATTTTGTTAGCAATTTATGTTTTAAATAGCAACCAACTGGTCATGGGTGTGTTGTGAAATCAGTCCATCTTTAGGTTAGAAAAGATGCTGAGAACAAAGACCAATTTGGATGGAAGTTTCTAAACTATATGATTTGTGTACTTAGACAATATATATTCTCATATTAGCATGTAAATTAGATGAGATTCCTTTCAAATAAATCATGGAAATACACATTTCCAGTTATGAAGGCCCCCAAACTGGGGATACTTGGGAAAAGGAATGAATGCTATAGTAAACTTTATTATTGAAATGTGAACATACCTAATCTCTACCTCAACAGACTCTTAAATAGTTCAGGGGTTAGTTTAGGACCACATAGAAAGTCAACCACAAGTTCAAAAAATAGCTAGAATACTATTCTATGAAATTATTTAAATCCTAGGGGTTTTTATTTTTTACCTCAACTTAGTAGACATAATAATTTCTACTCTGGGGACCGGCTGAGCTCCACAAGTGCCATGATTTCTGAAGGCTTTAACCTGTAAAACACATGTAGAGGAAAAACAGAGGGTATTGAAAGAAGTAAGACCTGTGCACAGCCTAAATAAATGAATAAATACGCTATTTAAGATGGAAAACTCCAAAAATGAATAAGTTGTAGTTACAGTAGCTTAAAATAAAGTTGAGTTGTATTATTGGAGGGGAGAGGATCTGACTTAAAAACCAAATTCATTTTTTACTATGGGTTTGGCACTGTCTCTAGGACAACTTTCACAAAAGTTTTGCAGTACATCATTTCTGTGATATATTTTTAAAAAATAGCATTCCAGAGTAAAATAAGTATTAAAGAAGAAAAAATGACATAATCTTGCTACAATATATCTAAAATACTATCATTTAACATGTAATAATTATGTAAGCTATTGGCATATTTTAAATTGCTTGTATTAGCTCTTCAAAATCCAGTATGTACTTTAAATATGTGTAAAAATATGTATGGGTATAAATGTATTTTTGCATGTGTTTGATAATATTGCAATTCATATTACTTAAAAATCTAATTCTTTAAACAAATGAATTAATGTAGGCATTTTGGAATAATGAAAAGAAAACTTTGTATTAATATGATTTGAGAAGCTGACAGAAGGCAGTAATTAAATGGTGAATTGTCTGGATGTGAAAGGGGAAAAAAAAGTACACATTGGTGGTTACAGAATAGACAGGGGGATGTTAAAAAGAACAAAGGAAATAGAGAAGCCAAAGAACTTATATGCATGACTCATGGACATGAACTAAGAGGGGCATTGCTGGAGGGAATGGGGTAGTGGGTGGATGAGGGAAAGTGGGGGAAATTGGGGCAACTGTAATAGCAAAATAAATAAAATATATTTTTTAAAAACTTAAAAAAGAGAAATAGAGATAGAAGTCAAGATACATAAATAGGTAAATATATTATAGGAAATTGGCTCACACAATTATGGAGGCTCAATATCTGTAGTTAATAAATTGGAAACCCAGGAGAACCAATGGTGCAGTTCCAGTATGAATGCTGGTAAGTTCAAGACCTAAGAAAAGATGATGTTTCTGTAAGAGTCCAAAAGTGGGATATGGGAGGGGAGTGTGGGAGTAGTCATGGAATGTCTGAGCTCTTGCATGAGCAGGAGTAAATTTCCTTCTACTTCAGCTAGAGTCAGCTTTTTTGTTCTATTTAAACCTTCAACTGATTAGATGGGCTTACTCACTTACCCTGCTTTACTCTGTGTACCCATCCAAATGCTGGTCTCATCCAAAAACAACCCCACAGACATATCCAGAATAATTTGATTAAATTTTGGGGTACCCTGTGACCCAGTCACATTGATGCATATAATTAAACATCACAAACAAGTTGCTGGAGAAGATTCTAGCCTTGATTGGGTGTCCTGACTTCTAGTTTAGATTTTTTTGTACTGTGCCACATTGCCAATTCAAAATAAAATTATGTATACAGCATTTTTTATAAGCCTGGATAATTCGTTTTAGTCAAGTCAAGATCCCTTTAGATAAGTTATGTGGAACATTTTTCACTCTACTGATAATTAGATTAGGAAAGTAATAATTACTGAATTGTATTTGAAACTTTCAGGAACCCTTGGAAGAGGTATCCCTGCACAGATTCTCAGTGATCCATCAACAGAGTCAGCTTTGGAACAGAGTGCGTTCTCTGTCTCACCACCCATAACTTCCTATAGTAGAATTTATAAAACTAGTACTGAGGAGAGTGGCCTCTCTCAGACACTGTTCACTTCCACCACCACATACTCTTAAGGTCTACAAAATCCCTCCAAAATACCATATCATGTCCATTGCTCTAAATATTACATAATTTGGTCTTCATAGAACAGATGGACTCATTCATTCAATACTTTCCTTAGAAGACATACAGGTAAATTTCAAAACCAGGTTCTTACAGTCAAGCCTCTGACCACATAACACCATGAATTTGGGGATGGCAGATGCAAGTTATCACTAAGATACGAATATGAATGTATAACAGGTTTGTCCATATATACTTTTTTCCATTAAGAGAGAAAATATGGGCTTAACATCAAGAACACTTTACAAAACAGTGATTAAAAAAGAGGGGTGAATTCTAATTATTCCCCTGAAAAGATTCAGAATTAAGAAAATAAGCCTTTTTGTTTTCCTAAACCCATGAAAATAATTTCTTTTGCATTGGAATACTTTTGTATATATAACTATGAGGAAGAATATATACATTTCCCCCAGTTGAATAAGGATGATTCCAATATTGCTTCAGAATTCTGTTATTTGTGTATCAAATGGGGCTCAACTTGTCTCATTTTCTGTGCTCTGTGAGAATGGAGCCGACATGAGTATTTCTCCAAATGAGAAAGCCAAAACAATTATATCATTCCCGTTTCATTTCAGCTTACTTAATAAAGGAGAAACAAGAGAGTTTAAAATTAATTGCAAGAGCCAGACTAGTACTAGGAAAGTTAATGAGAAGCATTTATGAGCTATAGTTTTTATTTATTTATTTGTTCAATTAATTATTTATTATATGCATTAGTTATGGCCAGTATATAATAGGCTTCTGGGTGCATTTAATGCTGTAATTACCCAAAAACAAGCCCTGCCCTTACAAGTTGTAACCTAATCAGACTCAGGAAAATAGAACATTCACATATGGAGCAAATGGAATTTGCTGAGCTCTCTCGAAATGAGATTTCAAAGAAATTTCTTTTTACCCAGTAAGAGGCCATGCAAGTTCTATTAATCAATATGTCAATAAATAAATTATTAATCAACTACTATACATGACATCGTGGGAAACAAGATTAGAAGAGTTAAAAAGCATGACATTTTCAAGCAAATCTAGCAGTGACCACCTACTATGCGCCCAGCATTAATCCAACATCAAAGACATTATTATCTCCATTCCCCTACCTTATAGACCAGAAAGCTGATATAATTGGCTTAATGATCCATATCAATAGTTTCCTCCTCAACTGTAACGCTAACCAGACATAATACATGCTTTTCTTTCTAGGTAATATTCAGAAAATGAATTAACTTGCTTACATGCTGATAAAATAAAGCTAGTATCTTCTGATACTGTTTATATTACATGAAATTCACATAACACAAAGTTAACCACTTTAAAGTAGAAAAGTTAGTGGCATTTAGTACATTCACAATAAGGACAACTTCATATTTTAACTTGGCCCACTGGTTGATGTTTCAGAAAGAACACTCACTGCAAGTCTCAGGTTTTGAATTTTCATTCTTGCTCACCTAAATCACCCCTGTGACATTGGCTGAATTCTAGGACTGAGGTACAATGGCCACTAACTTTCACTGGTTGCATCAACATAATTTTGAGAAGTCATTAAAGATATCTGGCATTGTTCCATCCCAGCATCTAATTTAGTCAATTTGGTATCTATGATTTTTAACACACCAAATTTAAGAACTATCAGATTTGTGAATTTTTAAGATTCTTTTATAACCTTATATTTTATGATTCTGGAAACTATATAGTACAAAGCCAGTTACCAAAAAAACTACATTAAAAAAAAAGAGAGAGAAAGAAAGAGAGAGAGAGAAGCTGAAATCAAATAGATTTAACACTTGTGCAAGGATACCTAACTTTTTAAAATAATTAAAGTTATTTGGAAGTTTATATTCAAAGTGGATATCTACCAGCAAAAGGCAAATCAGGTTGTAGAAATCAATTCAGGCAGTAAATGGTACAGAGAAAACCCAAATTCAATTTACAAAAATGAGCATTTTCTGATAAATATAAACCAACTGATAAATTTAAATCAAGTTTCATGTTGATTCTTCATACAGTCAATATGGCAATTCATAGAGAATATATACTGGACATTTCCCATGAAGAGTTTGATTCAGAATGCTGGTTTCATTCCAAAAATATGTATTTTTAACACATTTCCCTGATATTTTTATTATTACCTGAGGGTAGTAAATAATGATATAGACAATAGTTCACTTTATTGTGATATAATTAACTAAAGAACAAATGGTTCATGTCATTTGTAATGACCAGATATCTATATTAATTCTTTTCTCAGCTATTTCCTTCCTTAATCTTGGTTTGCCATTCACAGCTTCAGTTGCAAACAAATCAAATTGCTGATTTCTGGCAAATGCAGTCATAAATGGCTTACTCTCAGCTCTACATCCACTCTATTGTTATGCTTCCAAGATGTCAGATGTGTCTATCCTACTGGTTTCTGCAAAATGAGTATAAATTTGTACAAGTTGGTTGTAAATGGTTTACTTTTACTACATGATGTGCCAATTTATTTCTTGGCATGTAAGTATGAGGGTAGAGCTGGACATTATCTGAAATGAATTCAAGTTATGATGAATTTAGTTTTCGCAGATCTAGTCTTACCAGACAATGATATTTTGGTATTATTTTCTACTAAAGCTCATTTTGGTCTGAGAGTGATTTTTCTTTGCTCATTCAATGCATTTCCTAGACTATTTTTATAACAGATGTCATAGCACTTGAATTTCCCATTATTCCATCCTGCCTATCAAGAATCACTCACTGAAGATTGTTGTTCTCATCTTCCTTTGAAATGCAATGCAATCTTTTTTTTCTACTCTGAGGGCACCTTGGTTTTATTTGTACTACTTGCCTCCTGTCATAAAACATGAGACATTTCTTTCTTTCTTTCTTTTTTCTTTGTCAACACCGTTACAGATATCTCCATTCTACCCCCAACCCTTTAGCCACCTCCACCCAGCCCCAGCTACCCCTGCCCTGGCCATCACCACACTGCTGTCAGGGTCTATGGGTTATGAATATATGTTTTTGGTTAATCCCTTCACCTTCTTTAATACAGTAAGTCCTTTCCCCCTCCCCTCTGACAGCTGTCGGCCTGTTTCATGTATCCATGCTACTATTTCAATTATGTTCATCAGTTTATTTTGTTTATTAGATTCCACATGCAACTAATATCATATGGTATTTGTCTTTCTCTGACCATCTTGTTTCACTTTGCATAATAATCTCCAGGTCTGTCCATGCTGTTGCAAAATGTAAGCATTCCATCCTTTTTACTGTCATGTAGTATTACATTGCACAGCTTTTTTATCCACTCATCTACTAATGGGCATTTGGCAATACAATCTTTTTAAAAATGCTACAAAAGGGGCCCAAATATGTCTTCTTTGATTTTCAGGTAATAACCTTTCTTGATCTTATTAGAACCTATTACTGTTCACTATTTTAATAACAAGTGTTTTGTTTTATGATGTATTGCAAAAAATAACACACTTGTCTTCAACTTTTAACCTCCCCCTCCAACATACAAACAAAGTTCTAAATTTTTAGAAGTCTTCTTTCTCTTTTGATGAGTTTCTAGTTAGTTTTAATATTTTGTCAGGACAAGGAGAGGAACAGGAAGGTGAGAGTTGTACTTAAGGGCTATGGACCGTAAGGTGTTTTGACTTAGATTTAGCTCTGCTCACCCTGTTCCCCACCCCCAGCCTACCCTACAGGATTTTTAGTTTCTTTTTAATTACATAGACCAGCCCACCTGCTCTCACCATCACTGAACCCCAGAGATCATCCCTGACAAAACTAAAACTCCCACAGTCATGAGATAACTCCTCAATTTGCCCATGAGATTTGTCCTACTGACAGTCTCTCATTCTGCTAAAATCACCAACTATGTTAATTATCTTCTTAATCTCCCAACCTCCATCCTGAGATGTGCATTTCAAAATAACAGGCGCTAGTGTTTTCAAGCAAGAGGAGAGAAATACTACACAACACATGAGAAACAGTCACAACTGAAGTCCTTCCGGATAGTTTAAGGATCCCCTAACAGAAAAAGATCCCTAAAATCCAGGCCATCCAGAGGAAGCAGATAGGTGCTTATTTCATTATGGTTAATGTGATTCACTCAGTATTTATTCGATAAGCACTATAATTATACAAAATATGGCAATAGTAACCAGAGATTAGAAATTCAAGGTCTACAATCAGTTACATGCACAACACTCATAATATGACCAAGGAAACTTTCAGATCTAAATAGAGATCTGAAAGCTAAAGACCAAAACTGATATCCAAAACCATAAGAAAACTCACAGTCCCCTGCCCCCCGCCCCCTGCCCCCAGGTAAATTCAACTTCTTTACTTCTAATGCTCCTGAGGGAAATAGAACGTCTCAATTGAACAAAGAGGCTTTAGGTAATAAAATTTATTATCAAGCCAGGTTATCAGATAAGAGTCTCTTGTACTTGATAAACAGAACTTGTTTGAAATGACTCCGATTTGTTAATCAGCCTGACATACAAGCTCTATTCCAACAGTACATCTTGGAGGATTGGGAGGATTGAGAAGATTGGGAGGGTGTGCTGGACAGAGACATATAAAAAGTTCCCAGGCTGAAAAGTACCCTGTATATATAAAAGCCAAGAAGACCAACATGGCTGGAGTGAAGTGAGTGACTAGAGAGTGGCCAGAGACGTATTTGGAAGGATAGGTGAGATTTTTATCACTGTCCACCACTAAAAAATATTTGGAAGTCCTAGTCTAATGGGAAATTATTGAGAGTTTACACTCTCTGGCTGCCATGTGTAGATAATTGGTATGCCATGACTGACCCAATGGTTGACCAGCACCATCCTCATGTATGACCAAGTTAACACTCATCTCATGTATGAAGAGCCACTCTCTCATTGCTCACATAGGGTTAGTCACTCTCTCTGTTGTTACCCTTTTATGTTATGTATACTTCTTTCACTTGGCATAGTATAAATATTTCTGCTACCAAATAATACGAAATAACAGGTTTGACACATAAGTGTAAATATTAGTTCCTTCTTTTTCTCCTGAGCTATGAATAGTCATTCTTCATTTTCTCTTCCTTGCCTGGAACAGTAATGCAGATTACTTTAATTGGAAATTAATGCCATAATCAATAGAGTTTGAAAAGCAAGGTGAATATGGCAAAAGAGGAAGTTGGTACATTTACACAAACAAGTTACAGGTGCCAGCGATGGATATAAAAAGCCAAGCAAAGAATTAGGGCTTTAGTGAGTCAGAGGGTGAGAGCTTGTAGGAGTGTGAAGATAGAATGAAGGAAAGAATGGTGCTTTGTGACTACCTGGGACAGGTTAACTTTACTGGTTGGGGAGTGGTTTAAGAGTTCAGAAAAGAAGGGAAGAGTCGGAATCTTCTTCACTGATGCATCCCATGTCAGAACCTAGGGTCACTTCTAGAGGGAAAGCTTGAAGGTGCTATTACATAATTTTAAATAACATATGCTTCAGGAAGTAACAAACTGTCTAACTGAGGTGCTATCAAAACCCTCCTGAGGGAGGACTGCAGAACCCAGGGACAGTGTGTCTACCTGGCCTTGCATCATACAGAGAATTAAAAAGTGGTGTATTCTTGCTAATAATTCATATAAGCAATATGAACATAATCAGAATAAAGCAGCCATGCCTTGATTGTTGGAAGGCAGAGAGGAAAGAAAACATTGGAAGGAAAAGAAATAATTATATTTTATCAAGAAGATGTCCCTTAATAGAATCATGGCAAAGAATTACAAAGACTGTGGGAGCCTGTACTGTGACTTAAACCCTTGGGGCACTTGTCTGTTTTTCAGCCCTCTTTCCATTTTTGCCAGGGTATCATCCTTTAAAGTTTTAACTTTCGGCATAACACTGGTATCCACCCCCTCTTTCTGGCAAAAGTCATAGTCTAGCCATTTGAGCTCAGAGCCAGAGGCTTGTTGGGCCATTTAATGACTATTTCACTCATTTCTTTCAACTTCTGATAGGGGTGGAAGTCTACCCAGTAATTATTTCTAGGAATACTACAAAAAAATTCAGTGTCAATGTTCCTAAAGAGCAGGATTTCTCAAAACTCGCTGACATTTACCATAGGAAGCTATGGAAACCAAAGTCTGACAATGGAGGAAGACTGGATATGATGAACCTGCCTATATCTGATTTAAAAACTGATTTAAATCAGTTTTTGGATTTAAACTGAAGCCTAACCCAAGGCATGTTCACTAAGTAAAGCAACAATAAAAGGGAAATTTGTAGCCTAGTCCACCCACACCCCAATGAGGGTTGATAAGGTGGGTCTAAGCACCAGTGACTATGCAGGGATGGTGGGAGGGTTTAGGATTGCATGCATGTGAGATGAGAGAGTCACAGGACAGTTTTCTGGCTTTGGTTAGATATGACGCTTTTGGACTGGGTGTTGGCATCTATGGAACTACTCTAGGATTCGACATCATGTAGCTCTTCAATAAAGAATAATTTATGATCCTGTAATCACTTTTCTTTTCAACTTGACATTCCCCCATAATCCAGTACACACACACACACACACACACACATGCATGCACATATGTACAGAAACCAAAGTTTGTATAAGGCAACCAAAAATCTAACACTGAGGACTGACAGCAAATCAAGACAGATAATCAAAACAAAGTAGAAAAAATGTCTTGGTAGCAAATAACACACTATGCTTGGATAAACTTGCCTTATGTAAATTTTTGTGAAATGTATTTTTTGATAGATATTTTTGTTCTCATTGTTCGGTAACATGGAGAAAATAGGAAGAGATAAAAGTGACTTACAGGGCAAGGACATCATCCTAGGAAATGTAGCTGGATTCATTGCATATTGTACACAACCCCCAAACCTGAATAGAAACCATACTTATTTGACATAGTTGCCAATCCCCTGTGTATTCACCCAACTAAGACATAAATTAGTTGCCAGAATACACAATATATACAAATTTTCTGGTTAAAGTCATGAGTAATAAATGATTTGAACGTACATTTGGATCTGCTAGTTTTTCACCATGAGACATAAAATTATTTGTTTTCCTTTGGTGAGTTAAAGGCATTCAGTTACTTAACAGCCTTGCCCGAGTCTAGTTCCACAAGCATTCATTGTAAGTCTTACTTTAAAAGCTCTCATGTTTTCCTTACCCGAACCACGCTATAAAATTTGGCTCTGTCTGGTTTAATGCATCCTCTCATCTCATTACCATATCCTGTTCATATAAACAGTATAAATAAAAATTTAAAGAGAAAGGAGCATTACATTTATGGCTTCAACTTGTGTAAGTTTTTATTTAAACATAGCTAATTAACAAGTATTAAACTTGAATATGCTATGCCTTTTTATGTTAACACACATAATTCCTTTTAAGACTCCATGAAAGCAGTTAAATAGTTTATGTGGTATCTTCTATCTCAAGTTTTAATTATTCTGTATGAAGTTCAGTACTGTAATAATTAACCACCTTCAACACCTCAACAGGAAATAATAAGTCCTTTGTTCCATTAATAGTGATGCATTTGGCAACCATTAACTGCCTTAACTCCTTGTTCTATAAGCAGTGATAAAAGTGGTATGCTTTAAAGAACTGAAACATAGACATTTGCCTATGACATTAACAGTGAAATCATTTTTAGGATAATTATTTAAAATATATACAATGTCTAAAGATTTTAATCATGGAAAGCCTTGGTCCACAGTGCATGTAATATTGAATGAAATTTTAGCTGGTGAACCAGCACGCTTAATGATATGTTGTATTCACATTTAGTTGATTAATTGAAAGCTGAGAAATTCTAAGTAAACAAAAATGTAAAAGCAAAGCCTATCTCAGATATCATTTTCCTTTTAGTGGATGTGGGAGAGAATAAAAAATTTAAAAAGTAAATCAGGGCCTAAATTTTTTAAAAAGAGAAAAATCAATCCAAGTAGCAGAACTTAAATTGCCTCATTCACATTGAATAAATTCTCTTGAATCCATCCTCATTTCCCTCAACCATTTATTGTCAGTATTAGGACTCTTGCTGTAGCCAATGACAGACCCAGGGAAAAGAGGAAAATTAATTGGTCAACATGAGTAATTTTTCTAAACCAACAATTCACAAGAAATATACAGATGTAAGAACAGTTAAAATCAGGTTGTTGAACACAGTACTCTCTCTCTCTCCCTCCCTCCCTCCTCCCCACTCTTTTTCTCTCTCTTCCTCTATCCATGTCTATGAATGTTAGGTAAATTACTCCTTCCTACATGTGGCAAAAAATGTAGGTACCAACTATTCCCGTGCTTAAATATCTTATAATTGTTATTATATAGACTGACTTGTTATCTTTAGGACTATAATATCCTAAGGTTCCTCTATACCCACACCTTGGTAAATTAACTCTCTTCTGATTATCCTATTTCAACTATGCTATAGGTTTCCAATTATAACCTTGCTTGACATAAGCATGTAACCAGGAATCAACATACATTTCAGAAATAGCAATGCCAAGAGGAAAAATATCAGAAAAAAAAGAATAACTTGTATTTGAGATAAACGTAGTTCATAGAGCAGGAAAAACAGGATTTTAAAATATATTCTTGGATGCTTATGCAAAAACACTGCAGTCTTTTAAATAATTAAGTAGAGACCTTTGCTTCTAGGTAACATATACTAATCAATTCCTTTTGACATGAATGATTATAAAACTGGACAAAATGTTGATAGGCATTGGATGATAGGTAGTGAAATACTACCAACACTGAGAAAAAGGAAAGCTCATGAGATGAACCCTATGATCACCCTAGTTTTCAGCATGGAGAAAAGTTCCCAACTTTGGCGAAGTAAGCTGTAATTCCCAGAGAATATGAAGGTTCTACTGAACTGAGAAGGTAGAAATCATGGTGTAGGAACACTAAATAAAGCAGCTGTAATCTGAGGGATAGGGCATCACACAGGAAGAAGCTGTACAGGTGGCAGGCACAAGTTTGTTCAGTAGTTCCAGGCAAGTCCTTCATGAAGAACTGGACTGCACCTGTGCAAGGTGAGACTTTATTAGACTCACCAGCCAGTCGTAGTAAGGAAGATGGGGGTAAGAATTTAAAACTTTATTTATTTCTTTATGTTATTTATTGGAGAGAATACTATGTCAGGATTCCTGATTATTATTGGCAATAGCCAATTACCAAACCCCAGAAAACAGTTGGTATATGGAGTTTGAAGCTCAACATTAGAGGCTTAACAGTGCCAGAAGTTGAAATTTGGTCCAGATAAAGTATAAACATTTTAAACACTGGGAGTACTGGGAATCCACAAGGTTTAGTGGATACTATTCTAGACCTGTCCAATTAAAAAAAAAAAAAAAAAAGGATCCTGGGCCGAGCTCCTGCACGCTGCCTGCTCCGCGCTCTCACTGCCCGACACAGATTCTACCTTCAGCTGCTGGAGGATCGGGCCGGAGCCTCCACAGCTGCTGCAGAAGAAGTAAACTCAAATAGTACCCAGCCACCAACTGGACAGCCCGGCCCCAGCCCATTCTGGAGTGCAGAGCTGCCCAGCCCACAGGCCCAGAATACAACCAGACAGCCCAAATAAAGGACACACCAAGAACAGCAAGTGGAGAAAATCTGCAAGACAGCAACACTGAACTCCACAAATCTCCTATCACAGAAGGGGGCTCAACTAAGGCAAGGAAGCAAAGCAGGTTAACCCAAGGAAAGAACAAAAATAAATAAATAAATAAAGAGCAAGCACGAACAGACACCCAAAATGGGGAAAAAAAGAATCAGTCCATCACCAAAAGGAAAGGAAGAATCCCCAGAAAAATACAAAATGAAACAGAGGCACCTGGAATATCAGATAAGGAATTCAAAAGAACGATGATAGAGAAGCTCAGTGAGCTCAGCCACATCAAAGAAAACTGTAAACAACTCCAGGAGAACTACAAAGAACTCCAGGGAAATTACAAAGAACTCCAGGGAAATTACAAAGCACTACAGGGAAATTACAAAGAACTCCAGGGAAGTTACCAGGAAGTTACTGAGAACTACAACAGCATGAAAAAGGACATGGAAACTATCAATAAGTGCCAGCAGGAAATGAAGAATACAATTTCTGAATTGAAGAATACAGTAGAAGGAATCAACAGTAGGCTAGAGGAAGCAGAGGATCGGATCAGCGAGTTGGAGGATAATGTAGACAAATACTCCAAGACAGTACAAGAGAATAAAAAAAGGCTGAATAAGATTGAAGAGGGGTTAAGAGAGCTGCAGGACAACATGAAATGTAACAACATCTGTATCATAGGGATACCAGAAGGAGAAGAGAAACAAGGAATGGAAAACCTATTCAAAAAAGTCATGAAAGAAAATTTCCCTAACATGATGAGTGAAAACTTTAATCCAGTTCAGGAAGCACAGAGGGTCCCAATGAGGATCAACCCAAACAGACCAACACCAAGGCACATTATTATTAAAATGCCTAATTTCAAAGACAAAGAGAGAATCCTAAAAGCATCAAGAGAGAAAAGACAAATAACATACAAAGGGGCTCCAATAAGGCTATCAAATGATTATTCAGCAGAAACAATTCAAGCCAGAAGGGAATGGCAAAAAGTATTTCAAGTCATGGTCAACAAAGGCCTGCAACCAAGAATACTCTACCCAGCAAGGCTCTCATTCAAGATAGAAGGAGAAATAAGAAGCTTCCCAGACAAAAAAAGACTGAAAGAATACATCTCTACCAAACCAGCATTGCAAGAAATGCTAAAGGGTCTGCT